>SGPL01000198.1:0-54347 GCA_004802705.1 Bondarzewia mesenterica
CGCCATGAGTGCCGACAATGACGGATATGAAGGCCGCAAGGTCCCGAGCGGTCTCAAAAAGGCTATAAACCGACAAGGATACACGAATTTTGCGGTTTCAAGGCCCTCAAAAAGGCTATTTTCGGGAAGGAAATGGCCGATTTTGACCCTCAAAAAGGCTATTTTTCCGGGAAACCTACATAGGAGCTTCACGGGGCCTGGTACGGCATTATCTGAGCTGAGTTTCGAAACCGAGGTATGTCGCACGACGCATCTAGCTTGCTGTGAACACCTCTCATGATCATTCTACTATATATCACAGCGAGATGGTCACTAGCGAAATCTCCGACGACGATGAAGTCGACGTTTCAACCCAGCTCCTAATTGCTCAGCTTCTCGATGAGGAGCTCAACGACATGTCTTCTGCGCATCTTGCGGAAAGTCTGCAGATGGGCGACGCGCTGCGTACAAGTTCTTTGAGCAGTGATGTCCAATTCGAGGAAAAGGGGGGAGACAAGGGAAAACCCAAGACGCCCATAGGACGGGAGGTTGAGTCCGCCATGGACGAAGATTTTCAGCTTGCCCATGAACTCCTCGCCCAAGATGCACGTATCTCCAGCGACGCGGCGCTCGCGGCGAAAATGCAGCTGGATAATGATGCAAGCATCATGTCAGGTCGACTTTATGCTCAACAGCTGGCCGCCGCGGAGAAAAAAATTTGGTTTAGACGCGGAGTTCGCGAGGAAAATCCAGGATGCTGACGAGAATGGATTTGATATCGATGACCCCAAGATGAAAGATGCAGATCGGTAATCTTATTCCTCTGCCTGATTATCGCTAATTAACCGACGCATGGCTTTCCGAATTGTGATACATAGTGTGCTAGGCAAGGATGCTGTGGATCGAATCCTGGTGAGCCAGGTCCTGTCATTTTTTCGTATTTATGCACATGAGTTACCGTTTCATCAGGCGACGGACCCGAATTCCAAGGGAAAAGGTAAAGGTAAAGGCAGAGGATCGAATCCACCTTCTATGCATGAGCCGTCCGTAGTTTTGGGTAAGTTTTTGTGATATCGGAACACAGGCAACAAGCACTTCCCCTGAGTCTCATGCCCGCAGATTTCGCGGGAAACACTTGGTCATCGCCGCATCACATTTGCGGAATATGCATGGAGCCGTTTCAACAGACCAATTCCCCCGTTTCCGCATCGGGGACGGCGACATCGTCTAATCGTGTACAGTTTGGTTTGCACCTCCCCTGTCCCGGAGAGCATGGGTACTGCTTGTCTTGCATGTCTTCGTACATCAAGAACAAGTTGGACCCCAACGGAGACGGAAGTGGGATCAGCGAGGATGTTCGAGTTTTTCCAATCCCATGTCCTGAATGTCTCTCCCACGACTGGCCGGCGGGTATTCAGGTCAGCACTGCAGAACGTGTTCTTGGAGACAAGGGCTTGTTGTTGTGGGTGAGTTTCTGACTCAATTGTCAATGACGAATACAACTTTTCATGCGGTTCTACGAATTTTGTTCAGCATCATCAAAAGCTTCTCGACTCGTTACCTCGTTACTATTGTCCTAATCCCCGATGCTCGATCCTTTTGCAAGTGGACGATGACTCCGACGACCCTCAGGCGGAGTGCCCAGCATGCAGCGGTTTGTTATGCGTGCCGTGCAAGGCGGTTTGGCACGATGGTGAATGATTTGGATATCTAATATTGATCCTTACTGACGAATTCTCAGGTATGACATGTGAAGAATATCAGGTGATATTGATACAAGTGCTTCAAGTCAGCTCACTCATTCGTGACAGGCTATACCTATGGAAGACCGGTCTCCTGATGACCTTCTCACCCTGCAAGCTATCAAGGTATCTTGTTTCATACTTGTTTCACGGTCAAATTTCAGAGCATCGTGAACCTAACTGATCTTCTCCCAGGCCAAAAATTGGCGTCGATGCCCAAGTTGCTCAGTAATTATAATAATTTCTTACTTCCGTCTCGAATGCTCATTCAACGATACCCAGTATATCGTAGAACTTCGATGGGCTGTAACCATGTGACATGCAGATGCAAGACAGAGTTTTGCTTCAAATGCGGGGGTAAGTCAAGGCCGAGTCTAAGTCCCCAAGTCATCCCAGATTCGTTTTGCTCATACGCATGCAGCACTATGGGACAAACGTCAACAACGGTGCACCAGTGATCCGGCGTGCGCTCTCTGGGACGAAGATATGCTTTTCGAAGACCGCGAACGAGAGCGTCAACGGCTGCAGCTCCCGCCGGCCGCTGGACCTGCAAGATTGGTAGCCGAACCACCACGACCAAGGCTTTTAGGACAAGGAGCCTTTGCAGGTCCAGCAGCTGTGCCCATGGTCCATGCACCGCTTGCGGCTCCTCCTCCGCCATATAATGCAGAACCACCACGGCTCGAGCCCGGAGAATTCGATTGGGTGACTGATCCAGGTTCGCCTCCAATACAACGCAGCCCTTCTCTGAGACCGCCGACTCTGCTGACGCATCTCTTCTACCTCAGGCGTCCTGTGCAATCGCCACTTGTTCACTACCGCGATGGTACGGAGTTTGGCATGCGGTTACTGCGGCGTAGACGTCAATTCCCTCCGCGAGTTGCAGGTCCATCTGAGCCGAGCTCCGCATTCGGTATACGCTTGCTGTGGGAGGCTCTTCAGAAACGAGTATAACTTTAGGAAACATACGATGGCGAACACGAGGTTCGGCGTGCATATACATCAAATTTGCAAAGATTAATATCCGGAGATGGGGAATACGTTCATCACTCCCGGTGCAGCGCTTTCGGTTTTTNCCTATCATACATACTTCCAATGCTGTTCCGTCGACTATCTTTCATGTCAGGTTCTTTTCCGTTCCCACATCCTTACACCATCCATTAATCCGTTAGTTGGGAGTTGATTTCATCTGCATGGAAATGTACTGAACTCGCAGAACGAATGTCAGAAAGCACTGTGAAATGGAAATGTCATCCACATTTTGTCGTAACGCCCGCCTCGAGCGTTTTTAACTGAAAGCATGGATTATTTAACGGGCGTGAGAGCCATTGTTACATAGCTCACTGCAGTGCATAGCTTCACCGCCGTTGCTCTAAATCCTCCACAATCTCTTCTAAGTACGAATAGATGGAGCATTCACTTGACATGAATATCTCAACAAAATCCCCACCGCTAAGACTCGACATAACAACCGGCTTGCTGCGGGCGGGCGGGAACGAAATCTCTATATTTGGCGCCGACGGACGACATGACTACACTCCGAACATAATCATACAGACGTGTCCATTTCTACAGAGCCTGATTCGACAGAATTAATAGCGACGGCGGGAGGAGACGCACCATTGTGACAACTATCACACAAATGTGGGGGTGTCGAAGGTGTCCTCCGGGTCTACACACATGTCCATGTGTCAACAAACGCGCAACTGATAAAAGATGGAAGGACGTACCCTTGCCATGCTTGTATATGTATTTCTTATCATCACTTGCCATGTGCATGAACAGGGTGGCGAGCTCGTGTGAGCGTACTTGCACGCGCGCGTTGTGCACGCCAGCGCTGCGCACCGCGGATGCAGCGAGATGGTATCGGGAGGTGTGATTCGCAAGCATCATCTGCAGTCGCAGCACATTTCAGTTGTTGAGCCGAGACAAAGATATCAGACGCATAAATAAATAGAGGAGAAAGGACGAAAAATGAAAGAAAAGAACACGCACATCGAACGGCGAAGTCGTTGTACCCTCCTCTCTATATCCCTCGATCGACACACGGTGCAAATTCGGTCGCCCGAAAAGCCAGCCCTTTAACTCAATTGCGTAGCCGTGGTAGTTGAAGTGAACGGGTCGATCCTCGGTGAACAACGACTTGAAGTCGAGATCCGAGAGGGCGTGCGGATGCGTACCGTGCGCACCGAGTATCATCAGGTCAGTCACGTTGACGACACGGACGCGGAGCTCCGGGATGTGCTTGTGTAGGAGGGCGGCGGCTGCGATAACTTCAAAGGTGACTTCAACACCGATGCCGACGAGGACGCTGGAAAGGAGGGGTGTCACACAACCAGGCGGAAGGGGAGAGAAGATGGACCTACACATCAGGGTCGACACCACCATCCACGGATGCGAACTTCCAGACCGAGGCACCTGCGATACAATGCTGCAAACCGGAGGAATAACTTAACTGCATGGAACTTATGCGGAGGCAAGTAGGAAAAAGGGCAGGATGAGATTGCTTACAAGATCAGCCTCTTCAGGCGACAACCACACAGGCGTCGGCTGTTTGCTGCCCACCATCAAATTGATATAATTTTTCGCCCTCAGACAATGCGCCATCGTCGATAAGAAGCAATTGGCGTCCGGTGGTAGATAAACGCGCGCAAGCGCCGGCTTCAAGTTCAGGATCGCGCCGATGAACGACGGGTTCTGGTGCGAAAATCCGTTGTGCTCCTGCCGTGCCCATGTGCTCGTCTCGACGTAGTTAAGTGACCCGAAGCCATGCCGCCAGCTCGTCTCGTTTGCCATCTTCACGAATTTGCTATACTGGACCATCATAGTATGCACAATGCCGAGAAAGGCTTCGTAGGAGGGAAATAGGCCTGTGCGCCCCGTCAGGGTATATCCCTGCAACATGCCCTGGCAGGTGTGCTCAGATAAAAGTTCAATGATGCGACCGCCCTTGGCACGAGAGGCGACGTCCCATTGGAAATTGCGCCCGCTGTCTCGGAGGACGGCATCGAGTTTGTTGGACTCGAGTTCATCAGGACAGAACATTCGGAAAGTTGTAGGGTTCCTGGCATAAAACCAAATTCAGATCAGACGCATATAACCAGCCAGGATGCATGGAGTGTGCACGAACCTTTCAATGACATCATGTAAGAACTCGCCTACAACTTTCATACTGCTATGCTGGCTGTCTCTCGATACGCCCATCTTAGTCCAGTCGGGCACATCAAGGCACCGGTAATTCGCATTGGCCTCCTTGCGCTGTCCGAGCTTCTTGTTTCTGGTCTTTGGAACGATGCTGAGAATCTCGGGTATGGGAACCCCGTCCTTATCGAACAACTGTTCAGGGTGGTAGGACGATAGCCAACCCTGGAGTGCAGACAGTTCTTCCGGGTCTTCCTTGCATTTGGGGAGGGGTACTTGATGAGAGCGAAACGAGCCCTCGATGAATTTGCCATGGATGCACTTGGGACCACCCCATCCCTGTGAAGTTGATGCAGAACATCAGACTTTGAAAAACCAAGGAGAAAAGCTTCGAAAACCTTTGGCGTGCGAAGAATGAGGACCGGCCATCTTGGTTTAACGATAGGCTTGCCGCTGCGGGCTGCTTTCTGTATGTTGCGAATTTCGTTGAGAGCCCATTCCATGGACGCGGCTAGATCCAAATCTATGTTATCAAGATCTTCGACAAAGCGAACCAGGTATCCGTAACCGCTGGGATGGACTGTGATCAAAAAAAAAAGAATCAAAGTTAGGGATTGTCATCACACACGTGAAAAGAGCCGTCAGCTCCTTGTCGTCCATGGTCCCGTAGATAGTGCGCTCCGAGATCTTGAAGCCGTTGGCGTGTACGATGGGCAAAACTGCGCCTGACTCGGCAGGATCTATGTATTTGTAGCCGTGCCATGCGCTAGCATATTATCAGCTCCAAGGGCAACGATGTGGACGCATATATGCATTACGTTGCTGTAGGTCCGGTCTCAGCTTCGCCATCGCCGACAACACAAGCTACCACGAGGTCCGGATGGTCCATAACTGCGCCAAAAGAGACATCGAGGGCGTATCCCAGCTCCCCACCTTCGTGGATACTGCCTGGCGTCTGGGCATTGATATGGCTGCGACGGTATTGATCATTATTGGCTGACAAGAGAGAAAAAGTGAGATAACCTGGGGAATCCTCCGGGAACACTAAATCCTGATATCAATTTGGTCAAGCCAGCCTTATCCTGACTGTACTCTGGCATATATGCAGACAGCGAGTTCTCTAGCCAAAGGCACGCGAGAATACCGGGCGCACCATGTCCTGTTGAAGAATTCTCGTCAATTTGGACAAGCGAGAGTCAAATAACCTTCATACCTGGGCCAACAACGTATAGAGCATCGCAATCTGTTTTACGGATGAGACGATTAAGGTGGGCATATACCAAGACGAGTCCAGGGCAAGTTCCCCAGTGGCCAAGAAGGCGATTTTTGATATCTTCTGGAACAAGCCTACGTTCTATCAAGGTGTTGCCCTTGAGGAAGATCATAGCTGGGATGAGCAGATGGCTCAGAAACTTTGGATCTGACTGTGACAGCTCTAAAAACGCCCACCAGCGGCGATGTAGTCCGCGGCATTCCTAAATTTCTGGATGCAAACTCGCTCCTCGTCTGTCAACGCGTCACAGATGTTGAGTTGAACTCTGAGGTCGAGTATAGACTCAGGAATATGAGAGGGATCAGCAGGAGGATTGGGTTGGGCGACTTCTTCTGCAGGCATGGTGTGGATGTGGATGGGATGGGTGACCAAGATGGGAGAATGTGTTCGAGATGATCCCCCACGTATGTGGCATATTTATGAAGGAATCGGGAACGGCGGATAATCATAATTTTGTCAGTGCGCATCGCTGTCACGGTGAACCACTTCAAGCTTCAAGTCGCGTTGCCGCCCACAAGTGGATTTCTTTCAAGCACGTGCCAAGCACTCGAGTATATCCTGGACCAATCCTGGGCCTCCTCTTTCTCGCCGCGCATGTTCTCTTTGCTGTGCTAGTTGTTCTCTACCCTACAGAGTACGCTCTCGTTTTACGCGTAGCCTGTGCATTTCTTTGGATAATATCGCCCTCGAAAACTTGACTCTCGGTTTCAATATTGGGATGTGAATTATGATGTATGATGACGTCTCAGTCTCTGCTATGTCAGTCATGATATCTTTCCAGTTCGCTTTTCCCGCTGTCCAACGTTCGACGGAACAATAAATACTGCACCTTTCCAATATGTGAATCTTTGTCTCTTGCAGCCCTCCACTTTCCAGCTCCACCAGACAGCAAACGGTTTATGTTCTTCGTCTACTAGTGAAGACATTCCAGCTTGCGAGCTTGAAGTCGTGCATTTGATTTCGCTTCCGATTTTCTGTCTTTGCCAGCGGTTAGGTGCATTTTTTTTTCTTTACCATCATGCAAGATAGGCGTTCCCCTCGGATAGGGCTTATACTCTCACTCAACTCAGGCTCTTCTTCACTCAAGATATCCCTATACAGACTCTCGTCAGCACAACCTCCCGTTGAGGACCATCAGTTAAACCCCGTTTCACTCATCATCACGTCCTCGATATCATCTATCTCTTCCACCCCCGCATTTTCATTCTCCGTTGTTGACACGTCGTTGGTGTCCTCCACCGTACGTGACGTAAATAACGAACCAGCGTCAGATGTCCACGACCACTCGACCGCTTTCGCACACTTTTTAAATTATCTCGAAAAAGAAACTGGCGTCGACCGACAGCGAATTACTCAGGCCTGTCATAGAATTGTGCATGGAGGGGACTACTATAAACCCGAGATCCTCACAGAGGAATCATACCACTATATCGAACGCTTGTCCGACCTCGCCCCCTTGTAAGTTCAGTGATTCTTTTGATTTTCGAGTGATCGCTCAGGCCCCAAGCACATACTAGGCACAATGGTACTGCATTATCCGTCATTGAAGCCTGCATAACCCACCTGCCTCGTGCAAACTCTATCGCGTACTTTGATACAACGTTCCATCGCGCTATTCCTGCACATATTGCATCCTGTGCCATTGATCAAGAAGTTGCGAACAAAAAAGGGCTCAAAAAATACGGCTTTCATGGTCTCAGCTGTAGGCAAAATTTTGTACCTGTTATCCATCAGAGCCCTGACCCCCCCCCCCCCACGAAGATGGCTATATACTTCGTGCAGTCTCTCGCTATCTTGAGAAGGTAAGCAAATTGTACTCTGAGGTCGATATCGTGCCCTCAAGTGTTTGGGCCAGAATCCCTCTGAGACGAATCTGATTGTCATGCACCTTGGCTCGGGAGCTTCTGTCTGTGCCATACAGAATGGACAGTCATTAGACACTTCCATGGGACTCACTCCAGTATCTGGCCTTCCAGGAGCAACACGTTCGGGCGCTCTTGATGCTACGCTTATATTTCACTACACGCATCGAGCCGGACGGATAAGCCATGACAAAAGCTTAGCGACACCCGTGGGGGTTACCGAGGTATGCGAGCTGTTTCACATCGTACACGTCCTTGTCTGGTCGCGGCCAATTTTCTTGTCTGACCATCATCTAGGCAGAGAACATCTTGAACACTAAATCTGGATGGAGCGCCATGACAGGTACGACGGATTTCGGCGTCGTTACCTCTCAGCGATCGACAGATTCCAAGTCGGCACTCGCCTTCGACCTCTTCGTGGACCGCATTCTGGACTACGTCGGGGCATACTACGTCAAGCTCGGAGCTAGAGTGGACGCGCTGGTCTTTTCTGGCGGGATCGGCGAGTGCGGGGCTGAGCTACGGGAGGCGGTCGTCGAGAGGTGCGCGTGCATTGGGTTTGTGTTGGACCGGGCGAAGAATAATAGTGTGGACGGCGTCGAGGGAAAAGTGGTGGAGATTGGAGTCAAGGAGAAAGGCGAAAAGAGGGTGTTGGTTTGTAGGACCGATGAGCAGGTGAGCTTTTGCTTTCGTTTTAATCTTGATGTACTGATAACTCACTAGCTCATATTCCTAGCTGGAGATGGCGCGCCAGTGTGCGTTGAACCCAGAGTTCTGGGAGTGAGTTCTGGTGCCCTCAGTTCAGTACTGCACAGCGAGAAGCGCTACCCGGACAATTGTCAGTACAGAACTGTGAGGTGCATAACTGCTTGCTGAGCGCCTCAAGGTTCAAGACAGTGTTTAAAAAGTCAGGTACAGTGTATTGTTCTTACTTTTCTGTTTTTCCCTTTTTGCGGATCTTCATCTTGATTCACTAATCACTAAACAACGAACACGATAGTTGGATTAAAGATGCCATAGAATCTCATAAGTCAAAGTGTAAAGGTATGGGAAAAAAGAGGTATATGAGAGATGATAAAGACAAGCCAGGAGATCGCAAACAGATCGCATAACAGATTGACAGTACATCCTTGAAGATAAAAACTTACATGATCTCGTCCAAAGTCATTTCGCCGTCGACGTCGTCCGCCGGGACACCAAAGTTCGTTTTCAGAGTATCGTCTCCCCAGCTACGTTCCATGGACTTGACGTTCGTGCTCTGGGCCGCCAAAGGTATGCGCTCTACACGCGTCATGGCAGTCCTCGTCTTCGATTCGAGGGGGACAGCGACGGACTTGTACATGTCGAGTTCATGCTGCAGGTCGTCTTTGTGCGCGTTTATAGCATCGCGGTCACGGGAGACCATGACAAGAGTCTGGTAAACCAAATGAGTTCCTTGGGATGCACAAAGAAATTATGAAGATTCAGTTGGTAAGTGGTACAGACCTGTTTGGTCTCCGCGAGCTCCCTTCTGATACGGTCCAAATACATGATTCTTTGGGCAGGGTTGTTGTGCCCAAGGATCTCTGCATTGAACCTACTCAGTCGTTGCGCCTCGTCCTCTGCCAATTCGTTGCGAGCGGCCAGCGCTTCGACTTCTTCAACAAGATTTTGATACGCCTCCTGATAGCGCTCAGCGTCAGTCAGCTCGGTCGTGAGCCTACGAGAGAGCAATGCGAAGTTAGACTCAGTTAACGAATTAATAATTGATAATGTTGGCAATTTACTGCTCGATTTCGGCTCGTAATGCCTCTTCCGCCATCTTGTGTTTTTGGACTGACGTCGCAAGCCTTTGGGTGGTCTCGCGCTCTTTTTTCAAGGCCTGCTCGTGAGCGGCCTTGTTCTCCTGGATCTTGGAATCCAGAGCTTGCAGTTGCTTCGTCAGGACCCCTTCGTTGGCCTTGGAGACCTCCAAGGATGTCATAGCGTCGACCAGTTGGCCCCGGATATTGTCGCGCTCTGTCCGGATTATAGCCAAGTCGGAGGCGAAGGCGTCCCGGAAAGCCTTCATAGATTCCAGCTCGGATGCATCCTGCTGTGCCTTCTGTCGCGCTTGTTCAAGGTCCTCAACGGAAGCGGCAAAAGAGCGAAGGGCGGTGTGGGTGTTGAAGCGGCACGCTTCGTACGAAAGGTGAATGTTAGTGGAGTATAAATCAAGGAGAGCTTCTTTTGAACGTCGGATGCCGGACTGAGCAGCAAGGACTTCGTTGACAAGATTGTCACTGTCATCGAGGGATTCAGGTACATCCAAAGCGTCCTTTCGTGCACTTGAGTAAAATTCCAGGTGTTCGCCTACATCGCGCAAACGTGCCTGAAGCATGGCGTTGTCGTCCTTCGTCTGTCGGATCAAGCTCGCCAATTCTACGACCTGTCCCTCCGAATTCCCCAGCTTGCGCTCAAGCCGGAATGCTCGCAACTGTAGCCCGGCATGCTCGTACTCGAGCGCCTCGTATTTCGCTTTAGGCGCTGAAGAACTCGCAAGGCGGCCATAGTCCTCTGCCACACGGCTGAGAAGGGTTTGCATGTCGCTGAGTCGAGACAGCAATTCCTCTTCCCGGTCTTCTGCCTCCTGGAGAGCCGACTTTAGAGAGGCTGTGGCTTCCGCCGCAGCGACATGAGCCTCCATTGCGCGCATCTCCTGCTGCCGTGCATTTGCTCGGGCCTCCTCGACTTCGCCGTGGACTGTACCCTTCAGCTCCTGCACTCGTGTCTCTGCGACTTCCCTTTTCCTCTTCTCCGATGCCACCGCCTTCTCCAGCTCTGCTATCCGTCTATCCCGCTCCCGCACGTCATCCCGCCTCTTCGACTCCAGAACCTGAAGCGCCTTTTTCGCGTCACTCGCCTCTCCTTGCTTCGAAGAAAGTTGCGTACGCTCGTTCTCCGTGAGGCGCAGCTTTACACGCAAGTCCTTGATCTCCGCTTGCTCAGAAGCGGTGGCTTTCTTCATCTCCAGCAAACGCGCTTCCAATGCGTCATTTTGCTTCTTCGATTTCTCCAGACGTTCTGCTTGGTCTGCGGTCGACTTTTGCGAACGCAACAACTCGCCCTTGAGGCGGTCCAGATCTGTTTGATACTCAAGAAGATCATGATTGGAATGAAAGAGACATGGCATCAATCAGCAGGAAACTCACAGCTCTCTTACCATCGGCATGAATTTTTTCTAGGTCCTCCAATTTGCGTTGCAAGGCGGCATACCGATCGTTGGCGTTCGCTTTGACTACATTCACGATCCCTTTTGTGGGGTTGCTGGGCTTTACATCAGGGTTGTATGTTCCAGGGCCTGCGTACAGTACATTTCAACAGATTTCGGAGTAACTCGTTCATGCGTTTTCTACTCACCGGGCACGTCCGATGGCTTATCCTTTGTGAAACGACTAGCTTTCTCGAGGAAAGCTCCCTTCTTATAGTCGTCCAGTTGAGATGCTAGAAGATAATGAGCAGACAGTCTATTGTAGAGCTCTTGGACCTTCACACCTTGAATGACGTTGTACGAATTCGGTCCTGGCACTTCTGAGACTGTACTTAGGTCAGTTTCCGTCCGCTTCAGCCTATTGCGCTTTCTAGTCGTTAAGTACCTTTCTCAGAAGGGAATCTTGGACCTCTTGGGAACATACAGGCGGTTGTTCGTTCGTTCGCTTTAAAGATATCGCAATTTGGGCTGTGTTCGAATGAGGATGGTGTAGGAAGATAAAAATGAACCAACATCATCAAAATGAGGGCAAACAGACGCGTCGCGTTCTGGCGGTCACGGGATCTATCCTGCCATCACGTCGCAGCGGCATTGAGACCAAATGATACTCAGATCGAGGCAGAAACACAGAAGTATGATAGAAATCTGTGTGAAACTGAGAGGAGGAGAAAAATGTAAAGATTATGCGCTATGGAATCTGGTCTAGTAACTCTTGAGGGGAAGATGATCTTCTCTCGTCCTTTTCCTGCCATGGCCGTGATGACCCGTTCCTGTCAGGTCGACCGTTCCCCCGTTCTCGATGAAAGCATCCAATCGAGGAGATACCTCGTAATTGAACTCCTTCATCTCATCTAAAGCAAGCCTATACCGAGGATCGCCTGCTGAGACGCAACGACGCACGATTGCCTCGTACACGGCAATAGGTGGCTGGAAGGATTCAGCCTTCATCTCCTCCAAGTAGAAGAACGCATCTTCGTATGTCTGTCCGGTCAGGCAAAGGATTATAAGGCGTTCATAAGTGAGCGCGTCTGGCTTGATGCCTGAGTCCTTCATGTCGGCCACGATTCGGTCGCCCAATTCCCGATGTCTCGCTGCAATACAGCCAGAAAGCAAGAAATTGTATGTGTCGGCGTCGGGCTTCACACCGAGCTCTGGGAAAATCTGGTATGTGCCAAAAGCGCGTTGCAAATCGCCCAGCGCGACGGAGGCTTGCACGATGACATTGATGGCGGTGATATCGATAGCCTTTTCTTCTTTGTGCAACTCCTCGAGCGCGTCCCAAGCAGAGTCGATAGCATCGGAATCAGTCTTTACCGCAAGGAAGATGGGGTGGGAAGTCTCGGATGTCGGATCGAGGCGATTTTCGCGCATCACAGCGAGAAGCGCCAAAGCGTCCTTCACATGGTCCGTACGACAGAAGGCCTCGATAATCGGAGCGAAGTGGTATTCCTTCAACTCGGCACCAATGACTTTGAGAGTCCGGAGCACATCCATCGCCAGGTCTGGCAAACCATGTCGGCCGGCTGTGTGAAGTACTTCGAGGCAGAGGCCTTCGTCCGGAGTGACGTTGAGGGTGTGCACAACTTTCGGCCAGAGAAGAACAACGCCATCTTTCTAGCAACAATGATCTTTGTCAGAATATAGTAAACGTCTGCGATACTTGCACTCACATAAAAATAGCGGGTCGCCGTCAACAAACACTTGACCCAAACATTTGTACCAAGCCTGCGCACAGACGATGCCTCATAATTCTGCGCCAAATCAATGGCAAGGCGGGAAGTCCCGCTTCGTGTCGCCAGAAGAATGATATCTTCTGCAGTCTCTATTCTTGGAGACAGTCCGCGACCCTCCATTTCGACCAAGAGGAGAAGAGCCATTTCCAGGTTCTTCACGACAGTATACCTTCGAATCATCCACATGTAGGTCACTGAATTCGGCTCCAAGCCCACTTCCTGTAACTGCTTGAAGGCATCCCATACCAACTCATGATCGCAGTGTTGCATTGACTGTGCACGCAAAAGCCATCACACATTCGTATTGTGAGCAGCGCCGTCGAAGGAAAACGATGTTTTTCGACTTACCTGGATGAGGTAGTTATATGATTGTATGGTGGGCTGTATTTCCATGCCCCTCATATCGTCCATGATAGCCCAGCACTCCTCATAGGCTCCCATCTTGGCAAAAGTCTCGAGCAAGAGATTATAAGTAAAAATGTCAGGCTCGATGTTATTCTGCTTCATGTCAACAACGGTCCGGAGCGCATAGATGGATTGTCTAGTGTCTGACGCCCGTCCCAGTTTTAGGTTGTAAGCGGAAAGCTGAGGTGGATGCGAAGCATCCTGATCGAATGTCCATGGCTGGCTGCGAAGTCCCTTTGGCGGTGGAGTCGCGCCGTCCTCTCGTCGAGACATATTATGTTGTTGTGTGGACGCATGTCGTTGCTGACGATGAGATATGACAGCTAACGACAGAAAACGGTGTTCAGATGAACTGGAACGGAATGGAAGAAAATTCGACGCACATTCAAGAATAGAACTGGAGGACTTGAGGGCTGACTGAGATGCTGCAGGTATGCGCTTTCGAGCTACCGAAAGAGCATTTCTGGAGGAAGACGCGAGCATGGTCAGTGGAAGTCCCGAAATGTGGTCTGCACGAAAATGTCTGTTCAAGTCACGAGACGACAGTGTCACAGTGCGTCGCAGTGTGTCACGCTGCATATCTCGCTCTCTCTTGCCACAACCGCGCCTGAACGCGCTTATTTCTTGGATACCTATCTTCACGTTATGGTGTGTTGTCATTTTTTCCGTTCCACCATATTCATGCTCATTAGTGCATCCACTCAAGTTCTACTCAGAAGCAATCCTGTCTCGGCGTGGCCCTCTAGCCAAAGTATGGCTGGCTGCTCACATGGAGCGAAAACTCTCCAAGGCCCAGACGTTACAGACAGACATCGAACAGTCTGTCGGTGAGTCGCATATCATCTCTTTGACCGAGCTGTACTTGAACTTTTCTCTTCGTTAGATGCTATCATGGGCCAAGAGGTTGAGGTCATGGCCCTCCGGCTCAGTGGACAATTGTTGTTGGGTGTCGTTCGAATCTACAGTCGTAAAGCGAAGTATCTATTGGACGATTGCAATGAAGCTCTTCTCAAAATCAAAATGGTGTGTCCTGTTGCCACAGTCTCGTTCTACTCACACGAACATCCAAACCAGGCATTCCGTCCAGGAATTGTGGACATGACAGAAGACCAACTCGCTGTCAATCGCAATGCTATTACTTTGCAGGCGGGCGGTCTTGATTTGGATGTCCTTCTGCCTGACATAAACTGGTAAGAGACCACTGCCTTATTTTGTCCCATTGACTTCTTCACGACTCTCTGCGTGCAGGGATATTGACTTCGAAGATCGAGTTGTTCAACCTCAGGGGCACCATGTTGCGCGCCAAGCTGACATCACCCTTGCCACTGCAGATGATCTACAGTTCGACTTTGATGATCAAGGGTATGGTTTCGACTTGGGCCCCGCTGATGGTATTGGTTCACAAGATTACGAACTTGATCTTGGATTGGACTTCGGAGATGGGCCGTTAAGCGTCAGCGGTCGTGATTACGACAACATGAGCGTCGAAGTGGGCCGTGATGCGCCTCCGCCGCGAGAAGCTAGACAGTCACTCGACTCGCACCTGTTAGGTAGGCGTGGGGCAGACACAGATCTAGATATTTTGTCCCAAAGGAGCAGAGATCTGTCTGAACATCCCCTCGGCGCTGACATGGACATCGACTTCGGCCCTGATATTGGAATGGATATCGACTTGGGTCTTGACTTTGGTGACAATCCCCTGAGCGAGCGAGAGAAGACCCCGGGCCAAACGCGATCACTCTCCAGAGCCTGTACGTGTTCATGCTGTTTCTGTTCCTTCGAATGCTGAGCCCTTGCAGCTTCCCCTTTGAGCGATGTGCCCCAGACGCCACCGCCTGTCATCGATCTGAATGCCGAGATTGTTGGTGCAGAGGGGCAGGAGCCTGAGCAGGCTGGAGAGAAGGGTGAGGAAAAGAAAAAGCGCAAAGAAAAGAAACAAATTATAGACGACATCACTGAGATCCAGGGCGGGAAGAGACGTGGTGGACTCGGCGCCGAGATTGCCAAAGACGTCTCCTCAATTCTTACAGAACATCACTACCTTCCCCGCTCATCGCTCGTCATGCGCTTGCTCGAGATCCGCGAAGATCCCATCGCCCATTTCTTTCCGACGAAGGTGACGCCTACCGGCACGTACTTTTGCGCTGCACCACCTGGTATAGCACCAGAGCTGCAGGAAATGTTCATGCGTCCGATGCAGATGCATGCGCCACACAAGCGTCGCGCTGCGTCTCCCGGAAAACCGGCGAGCAAGAAAGCCCGTTTGGAGGAAAGCGTTGCTGGCGACGATGAGATAGAACAAGCCCGGCGTGCGGCTAGTGTTGCGCCGAGCGTTGCGCTGGGGAGCGAGATACTTGGGCGTGCGAGCATTGGCCCTGGGTTCGAGGGTGGCCTCGAATTCGACAACACCGGACTTGGAGTGGAGGACTTCCAGATGGACTTGGGAGAGATTCGGGGGGAAGAGGCGGACGTTCGTTTGGAGATGCTGCGCGCACGGTCAAAGTCTCTTGCTCTATCGGAGCTGACGCGGTTATCGACGCCAGGGATCGAAGAGAGCGAAGAGACGTACGCGGATCTGGAGTGTCCGATCGTGGTGTTTGACATGAAGGGGCAGAGCCAATCGAGCGAAAGTACTGATAGCGTGGATTCCAAGGGATATAGCCAAAACACCGTGAGGGCCCTAGGAATCGTTAGGAAGGAGCTGCAACCTGAGGCAGATGGGGGGGGAGAGAAAGTCATGAGTTTCAAAAGGATGTCGGAGAAGGTGACCTTTCTCCTTCTAACGCATGAGTTGTCTTTGGCTGATGAATCTTGCAGGCGACACGGCGAGCAGCTTCATCATTCTTTTTTGAGCTCCTCGTTCTGGGAACGCGGGACTGCATCAAACTTTCTCAGGCCGCACCGTTTGAAAACATTGAGGTTCGACCAACGGACAAACTATGGAATCTTCGACAGCACAGCTCTACTGCGCCCTCTTTGGCAGTGTCCATGGGTCTATGATTCGGAGGATATTCTCTATGCACGTCTTCTCGTGTTTATGACGGATTATTTCTTGGTTTACGCATTCACGCATTGTCATGGTTCATGTTTTAATTCCTGTCTTCCATGGCGCGAGCTTTTGATTTGTGCATCTTCTTGATTCATATATTCAGGTATATTCCCCCTAGTTATATCTTTATCAAGGATCTGTACGTTACTGTTATGGATTGTGATGGATTGTATGTTGTAAGACGCATGAGTTAGAATATGTTCGCGCTAACATTGTTCGTTGGGTATCCCCGGTAATAACGGACAAAAGATGTAAGAGATGTAAAAAGGCATAAAGGCATTATTGGGGGATCGGAACAGGTATGATTATCTTGCCACCCACGTTCATGCCGACTGTGAACCTACTCACAAGGTTATAGAGTCCGACAGTCGACATGGCTTCCACCATCTGTTGTCACCGCGCCAGCCGAGCGCTGCAGAGAGCAAGGCGGGGGAGACTGTCAATGGCATGTGCGAGCGCGGAGGGCCCATGGACTAGCCCGACGAAAGGGTGTGCGAGGCGATGGTCCGACGCTGTGGAGTCGTGTGGCCCGCGGCACGGCCGATGGGCTCGTGCGCTAACCTATAGCAAGTATCAAATCCAGGGTGAGTTATACGGTTCTGCGTAGGCAAAAACGGCATTAGAATTCGGGTAATGATAAGCTTACCATTCATATGTTGCACCGTTCAGGGCTCACAACGTAGGGTCTGAGTGGTTATTACGATGAGACGTTCGATATGTTTGTTTTTCATTCAAGATGTACTCAAAAAAAGCTCCCGCATGTCTGCCGGGATGGTATTTTTTATTATGAATGGCGTCGACGAGTTCATTTTAATTTTGTGCGATCGACGGCGCGTTCAGTCTTGAGTCCAAATCCAAGTCAACGGTGATCGTCGCGTCTCCCAAGCCTCCCCATAGCTGAAGAACATACTTACAATACACCATCGAGGTCCATCAATGTTCCGTCTTGTTCCGTTTGGTCTCCGCGAGCGATATATAGCATCTGCGATCTATTTTGGCAGACAGCAGTTCGTGTTTGAATGCTCTGGCTTAAATAAAGTCGGCGCCGTCAGCTTGGGCGATGATCAGTAGGCCGCCGGATGGCAAACGACCGGTGCCGAGAGACCGGGAACATATGAATCCGTCGGAACCATGTCGGATGTTGTTTGATTGGCTTAGAGGCTTAAGCCAATCATCTGAAGATCTGATATCTGATCACTACAGTGTTGACCCAGTCCTTGATCTTACCCCATTCCTTGATCCACCTGCTAATAACTCATGTAATTTTGAAGATTTTCATTACCTCTTTGGTATTAATATTCTTTCATATGTAAGGACCATTGCCTAAAATTTATGTGTGTGTCAGTGAGGTGGTTGTAGAATAGCACTTGGATTCATCCTCAAAATGACCCAAATTACATGATTACAACTTTTGTCACTCAATTATATGTAAAATTTGAGTCGATATTAATACCCAAAAAAAATCTACTATATTGAAAGGCTCCTAAAGAACATTTTATGAAAGATAAGCAATGGCATTGAAGCACAATCTGGTGCTTGAGACTCAAGTCTTTTGAAAAAGAGACCAAAACAGGATGAGTGTGACAGGAGTGACAGCTCGACTGGCTTGAGTTTGGCAGATTTTGGCAGGGTCACATGGTGTCACGTGCAGATCAAGGACTGGGGTGTCATGAAATTCGACCTTCAGATCGTTTTGCAAACTACTCTCGGCCACTTAATCCGTTGGCTTTCAGAGTTGGAGGATATGATCTTAAGATAGTATATTAGCTAACTACAAGCTTTGTTTTGTGTAAAACCAATGGAATCTGACTGAGAACGCATCAGGCAAAGTTGTGGATCAAGGAATGGGTCAACACTGTATCGTTCTTTTGGATTCATGGTTTGGGGTCCGCGGTGTTCCGCCACAGATTTTCTGATGCGGGGACTGTCGTGGCTGAATCCGGGCTGTGGGGGCTCTGTTCAGCGGCCCGGGGTCGCGTTTTGCAACTTGCTCATCGATGACCGCCCCACTCAGACTGAGTGCCACTGGTGGTAGTGGCACCCTGGCGACACCTGGACACCACGTGTTTATGAACTCGCCTGCACATAAAAGAGCATTGAGCCTTTATTCCTCCCCCGACGAGCAAACACTGTCTCACCATGCTTCCTCAGATCGAACCAGAAGACATAAGCCCGAACCTGCACGCACGGTTCGATAGGCGCATCGTCCTGCTCCTGCAAATTGACAACAAATGGCACGATGATTGGCTTGACATTGGCCCTCAAGATCCTCTAACTGATTCAATGCTCCCTCAACTAATCTGTGTTATTGCAAAGACGAGCGATAAGAATGTGCAAGGGTATCGACAATTGGAGCAGGCCCAGTCGCTGCTTGAGAACAATCCTGCCCTCAAGGAGGCTCTGCGAAAAGTGTGGAGCGCTCAATCCTTTGCGAAGATACGGAGTGCAGGTGCGCGTTTTACTGTTTGATCCTTATTCAGTTGTTGACAATCTCACTGGCAGTCCTCCTTCGATCGCCGCCATCGCCTCCCGACGAGAAGTTCAAACAGAGGGGGAGGATTGAAAAGTCGGAGTTAACTGGTAAGTCGCACCTGCATCTAAACTTGGCCAGCTCATCTAGGAGTATTTGCCGACTGATGCTTATCTAGATAACGGCAAGTGATTGTCCATCATCGCCCTTCTGTCCATGCTGAATCGAGTTCCAGCCGTTCGTAAGGCTTGAAATGCTCCATACGAGCTAGATTATCACGTCTTGCTACTCGAGACTGTCAACGACATGAAGATCAATGGGCGTGGTTACGATTACTCGAACACCGTGACGATTCTCCAAAGTTCAGGCACTGGCAAATCCCGAATGGTTGATGAACTAGCAGCCCTTGTTTTTACAATCCCCTTCAACTTGCGTGCCCAGCTTGAAACAGAAGGTTGGTGATTCAGTCATTCCATTATATAATAGGCCCATATACTTACCTGTCGCTTCAGTCCTAGCATTTCCTCCTCCGGACGACAATGTGCGAGACCATTTACTCAAGCAGTGCGACATATATGACGCCGTGCGCGTACATTACGATGTGTTTTTTTTGCGTCTTTTTACTACCGTTCGCGAGAGACTGCAGTTACTTCTCGGACAGCGCACGCTTTCATACGAAACGCTAACAAGGGAATGGAGGGAGCATTTGCGTTCCGACAAATTCCCCGCGGCGCGCGAAGACCTTTACAACAATGTAATTGCGGAAGCGACTGTGCGTCCCTTTTTTCTTTGCGTTGGATGCCCTATTATCTAGCTTTTCAGGACAAGTTTTTGAATAATGTCCGGCAAAAGCACGAGCCAACTTGGACAAAAGGTGGGTTCACGTCGCTTGATGAACATGCAGCCAGACGCTTGGCCATCGAAGAGCTCCAGATCTTGCTGCGGGTTATCGACCCGTCATGGGAAATGGGCGAAGTTTGCGCGCGCCCCGTTCAGATCGTGTTCTATTTCGACGAAGCCCATGAGCTTGTCCAGAAGAAGGCACCCAAAAACTATTACGATAAGACCTTGTATGACGTTTTACTTTCGGTTTTCAATGATTTTCTGCCCTTTCCCGTCTTTGCGATCTTCCTTTCGATCATCCCGCATATCGCCTATTTTGCCCCACACAGAACCAAGTACGATCCTCGCGTGCTGCACAAAGCGGTCGCTTGCAGCCCCCGATTACCGAAACCCCCTTCGACTGCGCGCCAGACTTCCCCATCATACCCGGTAAGCTGACTCTCGAGGAGGTGGCCGCCGTACCTTTCATGGCGAAATTCGGGAGACCTTTGTAATTCCTGCTTCTTTGTCCGCCAATGGCACCAGTACTAAGTTGGTTGGCATCGCAGATTCTGGTCAATGTTCCGTGATATCCAAAACGATGTCGAGATCTTTCAGCTGTCGTCCTCTGTTCTCAAGACGGCACGCAGCAAGCTCATCTGTGACACCGATGTAGAGAAGTTCTTTGACGGATCTGGCGCCGCCGCCAGATTGGCAGTCGCCGACGTCCGTCTCTGCCTTGACTATGAGCCAAGGCGGCAGCAGAATCAGATGGTTGTCGCCGAACTCGTCGCGAGCCACATGCGAATGGCTTATTCTGTTCTAAAACATGGCGAGTACTTGCGTTCTGGATACTCTAGCGAGCCGCTACTTGCTGAAGTCAGTTCTGCTCTTCCGGCTGATTTATCTGTCCATGCTAACTTTGTTCTCCCAGGCAGCAGCCATTCAACTACAACACTGGCGGACGACACGTCGGACCATTCTCATTGAGACTCTTCAATATCATGTGGAGAACGGTCTTCTGGATCTCGGCGAGCGAGGAGAAGTTGTAGCGAGTCCTCGTTACGGAGGCGTACGATCGCGCCGTCTTACGAGATCATGACCAGCGCGCGCTTTTTAGTCTGGGCTGTCGCGTCACCACGTTTATTACGGAGCTCTTCGAGGACAGCATTGCCCAGCAGATCCTAGACAGCCGACCGGACAACATTGCCGACGGTCTTATCTTCCGCGAAGCATTCAAGGATGCGAGGGTTCGGTTCACGCACTTCGCCAAACTGGGCGACAGCTCGGTCGCCTCGACGGATGGGTTGTTTGCCGCTTTTGTCCGAGGCATGGCGTTCATTGCTCGAACTGGTCAGGCTGTCGTTGACTTTCTGATCCCGGTGCTACTGCGGAATGAATTGCTTCGCGAGGAGGTCATGACAGTTATCCTCGTCCAGGTCAAACGCCGCGAGACTGCTGGGAGTGCTGCGGCATATGACATCAAAGCGGAGGATATCTCCTTCTTTTCGACGTCCGACCCGTTCATCGAAGATCGGCGACCGTACTGCACTATCGTGATGGAACTGTGTGTGCAACCTGCCATTCCCGAGTATGGATCCAAGGCAAAGAAACAGGCTCGAATTTTTCGCCCGCATGACGATACACAGAAATCGCCCTCGGGAGTCGACATCAAACAGGCAGGGGTGGCAAGGGGCGAGCTTCGGTCGGCCGATGAGGCACAGACCAAAGTCCATCCACGTTACAACATCTATGCCTACGGCTGCTCGGGTACCGTCTACCAGGAAATCATGCCTGAGGACAAGAATATATACGCTTTCCTGCTTGCGTCTCGCGATTTCCTGTCGGAACAAACCCGCACTGACGAACGGGCGGTCGCAGCAGTCCGGAGACTAAAGCCGTCTTGGACGGTGGGCAAGGAATGTTTCCATTGGATCCAGAACACTTCACTTGGGGATGCCGTCGACGAAGAGGAAGCGGAGGGAATTGTCATTTCGCAGTATGAAAGTTGAGGAGTCCGTCAACAGCTGTAAGTCTACTCTTCCCTTCCTCATTTATTTAATATATTACTCTGCCGGGTGAGATTGCTGCATAAAAGTACGTCGCAGAGTACACTGTCTCGCACGATGGTCCCTTCAATAGTACGGCTGTCTTTTGTTAGTAATAGTGAGTCAACCTCTCTGGCCATTTTCGTAGTCGTACCGTATAGAAGACAACAAACCCAGTGTCAAGAGCAATGATTGCCACATTCACGGATGGCATGGGATGTGGTATCGTTTCATCCAACGAGGATGAACATGCATGAGAGGTGTTTGAGATATAAGTTACTCGGGCCATAGGTGACAGGACGTAGTTGGCACGGTGGCAAGTCTCAGGCTAACGAAAAAAATATTCGAGGGCAGATACAACGGAAATTCGAAAATATCATTCGGGAATCGGAACCGGCACATCCATCTCATCGTCTATATTCAAACCTACTACAAACCTGCTCACGAAATTATACATCCCAACCGTGGCCGTAGCTTCCACCATTTGCTTGTCGGTGAGGAAGACACGCAGATTATCGTAGACTTTCTGTGGGATGCGCACCGCCTTGGTTGACCAGTCAGCGAAGTCGAGCGCCGCTGCGAGCGAAGGGGAGAGGGTTTCGTTGGATGCTTGTGCGTGTTCACCGGGTTCGTGAGCCAGTCCGACGAAGGGAGGTGCGAAGCGGATAGTTTGGAGTTGCGAGCTTGTTAGGCCGGCACCTCGTCCGACGGATTCATGTTGCAACCTAGATGTGGGTCAACGCGATGCTTGGAACCTTTTGTTCAACAGTTGACCGTGTATTGATACTTGCCATTGGTATGTCGCACTGTTGAGAACGGCGGAGCGTAAAATCTAGTGGACCAAGGTAACAAGTCATGTCACCTGGCGTGTCATATTCAACCGTTTCTCGGCTTACGAAGAGTTCTCGCATAGTCGCGGGGATGGTATTGTTGTCCCGAATAACGGAGGCGATGGCGTTCCAGCCCTGTGCGACCAGAGGCGCATTCAGCCTTGAACATAAATTGAGGTCAATTTGTCTCCTTTCGACTGCGTCGGAATGAACTTACAAGACTCCGTCGAGGTCCAATAGAGTCCCATTCTCTCTGCGCGCACGAATGGCATCTGCAATCTGGATCGTCCGCAGGAATCAGCATACCAGAACTCGCAATCAATCAAGAGTGAAATCTGTGAAGCCTACCGGATCTGTCCCTGGCGGGGGAAATACATACGGCACTCTCGCCGGCAAGCCGTCGTCACGCGTCTCGAACGACGACAGAGTCGTCGATCGACCACTCACGAAGCCAAGCAAGCCCGTGAATATGATGAGAAATGCGTGGCAAGACAGGAATTGAGTCATAGAGTCCAATTGATGGGTCCGCGTTCCAATTCGTAGCACAAAGAAGGGAAGGGGTGCTGCGTTGAGAACATACGCTGCACATGGACCTTTTAAGCTGTATCAAAGGGTCCTGCAGAAAAGCACGTCATGTCGAAGCCCAACGCATGTCAATTATTGATTCTCCAATATTCCTATACGCCTAGTATCAGTCACACAGCGGAATCGAAGCATCGCAGCGTGGGTGCTTGATTTCCAAGTACGCATCACTCACCGAGGGTGGATCAATCGAAGCGCAATGCGAGCACATTATGCAGAACAGACCACTCGCTGCCTTTCAGAAACACGGTAGACTTATTAATATGTGGGAGTAAGCACGCGCACGGGACAAGAAGCTGATGGCATATGACCTGGAAAAACTCCGACTGTGCGTGTGCGACGAAAGGCATTTTTACGAGTAAAGAACATCGTCTGGGTTGGTAGCAATCAGAGGACACGTCCAATTCGCAGACGAAACGTGATGACAGATACTTGATCCAGCAGAATGAACACTCATAACATGATATGAACTTGAAGCCTATTGACTTCGATAAGCACGTCGGACTAGGAAACTTATGACGCTTCGGTAATAAGTCGGTGAATAGATGCTAGCAGAGAAAAGTGCGTACGTTTGTGGCAGGTCTTGCAACAGGACATCGTCCACACCGACCCAGTGTTGCGCGAAATCATCCTTTTCCCATAAAATGGCGATATGTGCCCCACCATACTAGCTACATGGCGTATGGGAAGAGGTGTCGGACTAGTCTCTGAACTCGGAACCACTTCCCGCCAACAGCGTCAACACCTGTTAGATCTAAGGCTTCAAATTCTCTTCCAGATACGTTACAAACTTTTCTGCGACGCGCTCCTCGCTCCAGTCCACAGTGCCTTTTTCTACTGTCCCGAGGGTGATGGCCTTCTTGTGCACCGTCACGAACTGCCGTTTTAGGCGCTGCAACTCCGAAAGCGTGATGTTCCGTGAGGGGAGTGTGATGCGCGGGCGTGTTGTCGAGGTGAGGCTGAGCGTGACGGTACCGCCGAGCCCGCCAGAAGATGCTTGTTCGGCCATGATGGCGGAGACGGTGGATGCGGAGATGTGTTCGAGAGTATGCAGGGCGTCGGTTGGCGCCTTTGAAACCTGTGCGAGTTGCGAGGTTTAAATTTGCGTGGCGTTAGAGAGGATGGGGAGGAAGCTGGAAATCGAGATGACGACGAACCGCTTGAGTTCCTGCGTTTGGGGGCTTGACGTTACCCTCCATCACGGCTTTCCAGATTTGATCCAGAGGGACATCGTCATCCGACCATAAGACGGTGAATAGAGGAGAGTCCCATCGAACCATGGAGGAAGGTTCTTCAAATCGCTGGATCAAGTTGTCGAGTCTTCAATAAAAGCTTCGGTCAATACCAGCTTACGCATAATGAATCACTAAAAACGCACTCACGTCTCTGAGTTATAAGCCTTTACACCCTCGCGCTCCTCGTTCCATTGCTTGCAAGATTCGGGAGTCGCGACTACGTAGACCTACTTCAAATTTAATGAACTTCCCGCGCAGCAGAAATGAAAGAGGGTGTGACGCACAGTGCACACACGAAGTTTTAGTTCTCTTGCCGCGCAATACATCTGATATCGAAATCCTTTTATGTAGTTCATCCCATCCAGGATCAGGATCGTTCCCTGACCCATCTGACGCTGCATCGCCGTAAAGAGTGCGCCTCGGGCTGATTTCTCAGATCGACTGTCTGTCACAACACATCCATCCAATATCCAGTAAGCGCGATCAGCAGGTTGAAAGCGGGTCCCAGAGTAACGCACCATCGTATGAACTCCTGTCTACATTGAGCACGTCGTCAGAAAGTACGACGACCTTGAGACTTGGGCCCTCGTAAGACGGATCTTTAAGGCGTTCTTCGAGGCCTGCTTTGACCTGGTCGGCACGCTTCGTTTTCCCAGAACATGGATAGCCCGAAATTGTGATCAGTGCCATGGGCTGCAAGGCTGAGGCCTATGAGGATGCAATGCGATCAAGGCTCCTGAGATTCTGAAGGTTTGCAATTTGGTAGTGAATAACTATCCTATGTAGCAAGCAACAGCCTGAATGTCGTTCTCGGAGTCCGGGCCGGGAAGCACTCGGATAGGGAAAGGCACGAAAGCAGGCCAGCGAACTCTAGCGAACTTCGCCAGGAACGCAGATTCAACTCCATGCAGATGACAAGATCTCGAAGCTCTCGTCAGGGCGTCGATGATGATATTATGGTCTGCTGAAAATAAATAAAATAAAAATATATAATCGTCAACAAATCGTCAATCCACAAAAGATGAAAATCTATATAAAGTACGGTTGCGTTGAGAATGGGAAATGACGGGCACAAGTCTGTACAAATAGTAGATGGCGTCAAGCCACGCACAAGTAGTCCCGGTCCAGGACGTAACTGTCAATCTAGGGTGACTGCGAGCGGGGTGATTTAGAGCTCATTGTACCGTAAAAAAAACCCCCACCTGTAGATACTAACGGCTGCAGCTAGCTTGAGGGGGTAAAGATAGACGTCGAGAGTGCTTCCAGTCACCCACCAGCGCCGGCGTGCTTAATCTGCGGGTTGCATCCGGGTATATTGCGCAGCCTAGAAACCAACACGTTGTAGGGTGCGAGGAAATAAACATACGGCGCCATAGGAAAGGGGGTTGGAGATGAACTCGTGCGGTTCAATAAGAGGGAGGTAGATTTGAACGCCTTGTCCTCCAACCAGCAAGAACAATGGTTTGCACGATTTCCGAGAAACTTGCTGGTAAAATCCTTGTCACAAGCAATTGCTTCGAACGTCCGGACCCAATATCAGTCGACTACTGTGATTCTAACGTACGTATGTAGGACTCGGAGAGATCGAATCGCAGTCAATACTACCGGAAGTGCCGGAGTTATGGGTCCAAAAAATATGCGCAGCAGTACATACTTTGCATCAGTGCCAGATGGGCATTTCGGAAGTGACGCCAGTGTCAGAGCTTGTATGGTTGGTCGAGGAGAACTAGCAGCGACCAGGACAGAACGAAAGGGCTGAAATTGAAACGCTGAGGCTATAAAGCAAGGGCTGAAAACCTTTTAGTAATTGTCTGCTTAGGAGGGTTTCGAGGGTTTGATCCAAGTTTTGGCCGGAACCAGGAGCGGTACCGACGCCCGCGTGACATTCGCGTGACGGACGCGGCGGGGGATCATATTTCGTTGCCAACCTTCTCTCTTACCAACGTCCCCTCCAACATCCCCCGGCCATCCCGCCACGTCGCCGACGTCCTTCCGCCCCCCTCTTACTCTCTTCCTCTCTATCTATTCTGCGCGGATACACACCTGTTGATTACATTACTAGCTCAACAGCACCCCTGGCAGGACTGGCTCTTCCAGCGCGACCAATCGTCATCTCGTGCCCTTATCATCCGACTTCATTTGACATCTTGGAACATCTGGCTTCTTAGACTAGCGCACGGGGTATTATGTTGGCCGCGCTTCCCAGTTCGTCGTATAGCGGTTCGGGCAAACCCAGCGCGGCTTTGCATGACCCCAGTGCAGCTGCGGATAATAAACTTTGTCCTGGATGTCAGCTTTCGGTCCTGAACGACAACGGTGGGGTGGTTATAGCGTTCGGGTGAGCTGCCAGACTCATGTGTCCATTTTCCGGTCGCCGAACTCACTGTATGCTAACCTTTCTTCGCTGATCCGCCTCTGCACTCGTCCTGTAGTCAATCCTTCTTTCACGTCGAGTGCTTCAAATGCGCGAAATGTCGTAACAAAGTCACAGCCGATACCAATCTACTGCTTCTCTCTGATGGACAACCGATATGCTCCAATTGTTCGTATAGCTGCAGTGTCTGCCATCAACCTATCCTGGACGAGGCCATCATGACCGGAGACGATAGCTATCATGCCCACTGCTTCAAGTGCAAGGCCTGTCACAATCGCATTGACGAACTCATGTTCGCCAAGACGAGTAATGGTATCTACTGCATGAATTGTCATTACGAGAGGCTTGAACGGAGCAGGCGTCACGCTGAGAAGCAGAAGGAACGATCTGGAGGGAGTGGTTCTAGCAAGTCTCGAGATCGAGCCGCGAGGGAGATTCTGAAGGACAGTGGGGTACGCTCGTTTTGGTTTTGCTCAAGGAATGCTTGTTCTAACCTCAGTTCGTTGTCAGACTGGTTCCCCTGCCCTTGCTAGAACGCCCTCGACAGCGCACACATCGACGTCGGCTACCACGTCTTCGCCCCCATCTCAGGATGTCCATTCTCATTCGTCTCCGTACAGGGCCGCGACGCTACCTTATAGTCTCCCTGCTAACCCGCCTTCTTCAGGCTCTCCGAGACGTCAATCTATGCAATCTGTAAGTAGTGGTCGGCAAAAGAACGATCACGTCCCATCTGTCTCTCCAACACATCCTGAATTCCAGAACGGACATACCGCTCCTTCATCCCTATCGCCTTCCGTGACTGTTGCTCCACCACCGTCGAAGAACAGCTCAGATAGCCGTTCATCCCCACACTATCCTTCGTCGCCGTTAATCGTTAGCCCCCCGGAGGAAATCGACATCGAGACATCATCCTCGCTCGACTATTACCTCCGTTCATCGGAAGAGCCCACAAACGAAAAGTTATTGGTTCCTTCGACAAATCACAATTCTTTACAGCGCCGTAAGAGTTACGATGATGGCGTGAGGCCGTTGAACCATCTCTTCCAAAGACCTGTGACTGCGGACGGCGATAGTGGGGTTCCTGGACTGAATGTTCCTAACAAGGGGCTTAACAACCGTTCGAAGCGTCAGTCCATCAACCCCGGGATGACCTTCCATCTGGATACTTTCATGGCCGACACATCGAAGTCGCGAGGATCTCCCGACTCCTTAGTATCCGTTGGGCGATCTTCACCCATGAACGGTCGTGAATCTCCGCATCGTGCATCGTCTCCATTACGAGAGCATCCCCCAGACGATCGTGGCGGACAGTACCAAACTGCCCATGTCCCGCCATCAGACAACACCGCCCCTCTTTCGCCCTCTCTCCTCCGAGCATGTGCTGGGTCGTCGAGCATATATCTACCTGAACACCCCAAGCCTTTGAACCGCCTTGAGCCCACTCGGCCTCCCTTGCGTCAGAACAACACTCTTGACCGTGTTCCACCACGAAATCATAGTTTGACGGCTAATATTCCTCAGGATTCAGAGCAGCCTGCCGCTCGACCGAGCCCTGCTCTTAGTTTACCTGGTGGCTTACGACCGCAGAGGTCATTCGACGAGCGCTCCACACGGCCGAGTGTGACCCTTAACGATCGACGTGCAATATTCTCGTCGCTCAGTATTGACGTTGAGAAATCTCGTGGTGGAGCAGGGAATCGTTCTCGCCCGACTTCTCCCGCTCACAAAGTCGATGTGCCGCACGGTATCGAGAGTGGTACGGATACTGAGGCTGAAGGGGAAAGCGAGAAGCATAGCGCGGACGTTAGCGAGGATGACGCGCCGCCTTTACCGCCACCCAAGGAGATCAAGTCGCATGCACGGCCTGAACACCTCCAGCTTGATTCTGACGACTTAATGCGAGCTGACGGTGCAGACGTGTCGAGGGTCGGCAGTGCTGCGGTGTCGGATGAGTCGGAAGAGTCCTCCCCAGTCGAGCGGATATCCCATTCGACGTTCATTGCACCTGCACTGCCGCCTATCCGCTTTTCAATGGGTGGCGGTGGTTTTTCTGACTTGCTGCAGTCCGTCAACGCCCATGAGTCGCTGAAGTCTCTCGAGCGTCTTGCCCAGCTTAGCGAGGACACCATTGCGCGCTTGGATAGCGTGGATACCCCTCCAGCGGCCATGACGCCCCCGCCGACGGCTAATACGGAGTGGAAGTCTACGCCCACTAGCGATACCACCTTCACGCTTACAAGTGGTCAATCCGGGCTATTGGATGATGCTTCGGAGATTACAATCGAGGCTTCATCAGCACCAAGCAGCAGTTTCCACACTGAGTCTGGTAGTGATGGGCATCGCGCCTCGGTTTCCTCCAAATCATCGCTATCCCCTATCGAGTCATTCAATAAATCAAGTTGGACACAGCCGATCTCTCGACAACCAAGCTCGGCAGGTAGCCTTCCATCAGCGAAGCGTCCTAAAGCCAATTTTCCTTCTTCGGGCGGGCGCTCGTCATCGGATCTTGGTCACGATGTGCGTGGCGCCACATCCTCGCCTCCCGCACAGCGTCAGCGGTTCGACTCGAATGCCTCGTTCAGCCAGGATACCAACGTGAGCTACGAGTCGAGCGCAGCGCGGATCACAGTCACGGCGCCGGGCTCCTCGGTTGCTAGGCCGCTCAAATACGATGCGACCGACTTGGTGACCCGCAGGCTGCATGAGGCGCTGCATGAGGCATCGAAGCGTGGGGCGATGCATGTGAACTTGGACAAGGAATTCATCCAGGCCATCCTCATGCTTGTCGAACAGCGCAAGGTCGAGAATGCGGAGATGAAGGGAAAGCTAGATGGAATGAAGGTGAGTGCGAAGGCATCTTTGCCTTTACCGGTCTTATGTTACGCTGGAGAATGGCATGGAGCTAATTTTTGAGTTTTGTAACCAGAGAGCGAGCCAGCAGTATATGGATGGATTGACCGTCGCGCACGGCGAGTACGATCGGGAATTAAACGCAAGGAGAGATGCAGAAGCGGAGGTCACGCGGCTGCGGGTGCTTCTTTCTGGCCAAGCAGCGCGCATCACTGCCATGTCCAGCGAGAGCCGGAAGGGTGAGCTTCACAAGCAGATGAATCAGGAGCTCAGCGACAACCTCAGCGATTTGGAACGCGATGTGTCCAAGCTCAGGGTGGAGCGAGATGTGACGCTCGCAGAAGTGGAAGAGCTTGTGTCGTCAAAGAGGTGAGCAGTTCTGTTGTCCCATGCTTGAATCGTTCTTATATCGAGTTCAATTTAAAAGCTCTCCAAATTTTGGCGACGGCAGCAATGCTATGAGCCGGTCGCTCACAATGCGCTTCGATAACCTCAAAACTCAGTACCAGCGCGAGCTCGTCCCTCTGACCGAGGAGCGGGAGGCACTCTTGCGGGAGGTCGCGGAGCTTAAAGCCGCTAGAGACGTCTTCCTCGAGGAGACCACGATGCTCAATGCCCGCAACGAGGAATTGGCACATTTGAACGCCATATATGCGCGACGAACCGAGGCGTTGATAGCCGAGAGCGTTGAGTCCGAGAAGCGAAGCGATTCCTTCGACAGGCAGAGGCCGGCGGTAGCTACCATTGAGCCGTCGACGACGGTTTCGACAAGCGTTTCTGCCGGGACTGACGAAAGCATTGATTCGACGAAGTACGTCAAGGTTTCGAAGGCCGAGGTCGAGGCGCCCCCGACATTGCGCGGCAAACTTCGGTGGCCTGGGAGACTCATCAAGGAGACGACTCCCGCTGCGGCCGTGTCTACGCCTGACAATAATGAAGGGGCCGCGCGCTCTAAACATGTTTTCCAGCAGATCAGTCTTCTGCGCTTCACGCGGTGTGATCACTGTGGGGATAAGCTGTGGGGTTCTCTCGTTCGCTGTTCAGGTAAGTGAATATCCGCTTTTCCGCGATGAAGTTCACTGAAGGCCTTTTCCCTTAGCGTGTAGTGTGTCAGTCCATCCCCGTTGCGTGAATCATGTGCATTCGGCTTGTACGCCACAGGCTCGACGGGAGGAGTCGGCATCTGCTGCTCCCTTGCGTGCGTTTGATCTTGATTTCACAGATGCAGAAGCAAGAATTCTGATTGCTTCTTTCACTAGCTCCATCTATGTTTGGTCGTGAACTCATCGAGCAGGTACGGGCGGATTCGAAGGGCGCCGATCGGATGGTCCCCGTTGTCGTCGAGAAGTGCATCGACGCCGTCGAAAACTCAGGTACGGTTGATCTTCCGAGCTTCTTCCCGATCTCATTTCCCCGACATTCTAATTTCGATCATCTCAGCATTGGAGTATGAAGGCATCTACCGCAAGACGGGTGGATCTGGGCAATCCAAGATCATCACTCAGCTATTTGAGCGTGGAGACTACGCGGCCTTTGACCTCCGAGACCAGGACAAGTTCAACGATATCTGTAGCATCACCTCCGTCCTCAAGACGTACTTCCGATCGTTACCTAACCCACTACTGACTTATGTCTTGCACGATGAGTTCATGAATGCCTCGACCATTCGGGAACCTTCTCTCAAGAGCGCCAAGTATGCTGACTTGGTGTCGCAATTGCCAACGGAACATTACTATACGGTTCGTCTGCTCGTGCTGCATTTGCATCGGTGAGTAACATCCACGTCGCCCGCACATTGGAGCGAAGCTGAGAACCTTAATGTGCTATGTATTTAGGATATATCTCCGCAGTGACGTGAATCTGATGACAGCGCGCAACTTGGGTGTTGTTTTCGGACGTGAGTTTTCTTTGTTACTGTGCTGCGTTCGTGATTCGCTGACATTTATGACAGCAACATTAATGCGATCGCGCGACCCCGGCGCCGAGTTCAGCGACATGGCAGGCAAGGCCCTCTCCGTTGAATGGCTCGTCGAGCACGCACCCGAAATCTTCCCTCCACTGTCTAATGAACACTGATCTTATCGCCACTCTACACACTTTGTCTTCTCTTGTTTTCTTATTACGTTCATTCTACGCGTCATCCCAACCCCGCCCGGATTCCCCTACAAATTCTTTTACCCAGTTTGTTGGGCGCACGCATGACGGACTGCATTCTGCTCTTATTCGATCATCGTGTTGCCGAGGTTGATAGCCTTCTGCGTTTCTTCATTGATATACATTTATTCACCGCGTTTCCAAGTACATACCCCTGGGGCTCGCTGCCGTCGAATATCGCTTGGATATAGAACGACTGTTCTTGATTTTCGACTCTCATTCGTTCGACCTACATCTCTTCTTCGATTTTTCGATCTTTATTCTCTCTTCTCTTCACTGGTGGCATAGGCGTCTTCGTTCATCTATATATCTATATTCCCCTTTGGCATATGCCGCTTAACATGATTATCCCCTTTCTTCCCTCACGCCTCTCTCACGTCCCTTCACTCTTCCTCACGCTCGTCTGCGATCGCGCGCACACGCTCTCTTTCTTTTTGTCTCCTTTCATATCCCCTTGTGTTTTTGATCCTTCCAACTCGTCATTCTGGATGTGTACCTTATCTTATTACTCGGGATTATTGCACAAAGAATGGAATAATCATGGCACGTAAATTGACTGCGGCGTACGCATCCGCCTGGTGTGATTGCATTGCATATGTCCAAGCGGACTGTGAGTAGATCGGGATTTCTATATGGGTTTCCGGTTTGGCAAGAGTACATATGTAGATGACTGACACATGAGAAGAAAATGTGAAAACAAGACAAGATAACGAAGCGCAGGGGAAACAACGTAGTACATAAAGACAATGTCCGATAAAAGAATGCGAAATGCACAGAGCGACAGCAGAAAAGAGAGCAGTAACCAATACAGCCGACATGATAGATACGAACATACGCGGGTCAACACAATTGATCACGGCGCATCGCGATCGCGATGACGCGTGCTCCGCGGCGCGGGGTTCTCTGGCTTGAGGGAGCAATACAAGAAATGGCGACGAGGGCCCGTCGCGCTCGCGACACCGGCGACAGCTGCAACGCGCGCGCCTAGTGGGGCGGTGTCTGTGCCGCTGCCNCGCACGCCGAGGGAGAACATGCGGTCGAAGACTATAGGGGCGGTCAGACCTCGTTTGACAGGAGCGGACGTAGACGTACGGGTGGCGATGAAGGCCTTGGCGGTCATCTGGCAGGCGAGATGTGAGAGGGCGAGCGGGGGACTAATGCCCTCGAGCGTGCGGAGGTAGCGGAAGACCATGGAAGGTTGACAGGGCCCGAAGCGAAAGACGGCCTGGTAGGCTTGTCGCCATTTCTCTTCGAGCACCCGCGCGCAGTTGGCGGGGTCTGGGCACGAGGTGCACTGGGACGTTAGTAGAATTGAGTGAATATAACGTGTGTGAGGGGGAGGGATGGTGCACGCACGCATTCGTATTCTTTGGCAATTTGGATGAGGCCCAGTTTGATGACGCGCTCGAGGAACCATGTTCGGCTGTTGGGAAATGAGATGGTCTTTGGAAGGAAGTTGAGGTGTGTGATGACCAACGGACCGTTTTTCGAGTTTGAGGAGCGTGTCGCTGCTCAGCGTGATCAACTCTTGCTCCGGCCAGCCGCCGGGATTGTCGAGGACGAAGCGCGAGCTCTCGCGATAGAGCTCTTCTTCTTCGAAGAGCTCCGCGATACGCATGGCTTTGATAGGACGGCCTGCTGCGTGCGAAAGCAAGAAAGTAAGGCATTTTCTCTGGAGAGAGGGGACGCAGAGCTTGTGTGCGATGTTCATGAGCCCTTCAACGTTGTTCCAGGTGATGGTGTAGTCCATGCTGTCAGTACGGAAGTCAATATCCTCCCGCAAACAGTGCAAAGACAGAAAAGGCTACCCAGGATATACAAACCGCAGGAAGTCGTGGAAAGTGCTCGCCTATTCCTGGAGTCAATGATGGGATGAACACAACACGTGAGACGTAGCATACCTTCTCTTCCTTGAGGACAATCACAGCATCGGGCCCATTTACCTTTTGGCGACGTCGAACGGCCGCTTCTGTGGACCCCTTCTTCCAGGACAAACGGACGGTATCCCCTCCCTTCGCCTTAGGCTTACCTTTCTCGCCCGCAGCACTTGGGGCAGTACTCTCCTCCATCTTCGCGCTGCTCCCTTGCAGTTTGTCCAAACTCTCCTTCCTCGCTGTTTCCTTCTCCTCCGGTTTAACGTCGACGTCTTTCTTCACGCTCGTTTTCTTCTTCTCCTTCTTGCCCTCCTTTATCGTTGCGTCCTCTTTCCTGGTCAAACCCGCCTGGGACGAATCGCTCACCTCCGCCTCGCTTGAGTCTTCGAAATCGATGTCCAGCTCCTCGGGGTCGCCGTCGGGATCCATGGGCGCGAACGTCATTTCGGTAGGCACATCGGACCGTCTCTTTCCACCTGGGATGACCGGTGGCTGGGAGATGGTAATGACGGAGGACATGGACGCCGGCCGTCCCGTCTCCGCCCAGTCCCCGCTGAGCGCAGCTTGGAAGAACGGCGAGGCAAAGTACAAAACCTCCTTATGCGCCCTACACCAACCAACAGACCACGATCACAACGTCACGTCCGATGACAATATCGAGATGAGGACCGACCAGAATGTAGTGCTCTCAACGACGATCTTCACGGTTCCAGGGAACTCGTGGCGCTTCGTGAAGGTCTGATCAACGTCGATGGGATCCTCGGTGTCGTCAATGCTGAGCTCGGAGATGAGGTCGTCAGTCTCGCAGCCCTCGAGAAACCATGGGGGGGGAGCCCGTGGATCTGAAGATGCCCGCCGCAGCCGCGTGAGTTTCGGTCGGCGAGCTGAGGGAGGCGGAAGGGTTATGAGTGCCTCGTGAATTTCGGGCAATGAGGATATGTGACGGGTTGGTCATCATGGCAATGCCCTGCGCGTTGAGTGTTCGGCGTTCAGTACTTGAATATTTGAGTAGCTTTGAGTACTGAGAACTTGGGTGTCGGAGGAGGGGCGCGAATGCGCCATGTTATAGAATAAATGAATATTTCAATTGAATTAAATCAAGTTTTTGCAATGGCGCTATAGTGTAGTGGTTATCACTCAGGATTCTGATACCAATATTCCTGGAACCCAGGTTCGAGCCCTGGTAGCGCCTTGATAGTTTCATCTCTTTGCCGCCCTTGTTTAGACATTTAATATACGTGTTGCCTATTTTATTGCTGATGCTGGCCGAAAACAGCTAAGGTGCGAGGTCGATTAGACGTGTTACACTGGGGAACAAACTACAGCTAGCTACAACTGGATACGCAGCCCAACTTGATTATAGAGTCTGTCGTGTCATCAACCATATTGTTAGGACAGGTGTTATCTCCCACAGGCAGACCTTACAAACAAAGCAAAAGACAGTCGTTCTGTTTTATTAAGGGACGGGTGTGCATTATCTGACCTTCCTTAAGTAGAAGTAACAATACAGCAGCAGATCTGGCAATACACAATCCATACCGTGCTGCATGCGGGGGAAACAAACACCGTCTGCTCTTCTGTAGAACTTTTGTGCATCTCAGTGCATGCAAAAGCATCAGGGTCAACCGCTGGCAGAACCTCCATCAGCATAGCGGTAAGATGGGCGACCAAAGGTTAGAATGGAGCTTCAGCTTCGACATCCAGGCAAACGAAGCGAGCCGAAAAAAAAAAAAACGCTTCATGCCGACTTCTTCTTCTTCTTGGCTGCATCGTTCCCCTCGCCCTCGCCCCGCTTCTCCTTCTCCTTCCGTTTGCGCTTCTTCCTCGCCTCTTTCTCCCTCTCGCGCTCCTTCTCCTGCGCCTCGCGCTCCTCCCGCGCCTTCCGTTCCGCCTCGTCGCCCAGTCGCCCAAGCTGAACGAATGGGTCTACCTCTATGTCATCGTCGCCCTCAGCGGCTTCTCCGTCTTCAATTTCCGCGGGTGGGGACGGCGAGCGCGCGCCGGCATGGTGGGATTGCGTGTGAGACTGTGATGGGGCAGGGTGCGGGACGTGGTCGGGGGGAGAAAGGGTCGGGTTGGAGGGAGCCGATGAGCGAGAGCATTTGATTCGCGATGGTCAGGCTACATTCCGTAAGAAAAGGGATAGATTTATGAGAGAAAAAAAGGCGTGAGTGAGAACGGAATAGGATGGATGAGATTGTGAAGAGCGCACCCGATGACCGTGAATTCCAAACGGCCATCCTCACCACCAAGTTGGTCGCCAGTAACTTTATGTATCCATCTCCCCCCTCGATCGACATTTTGCGAAGCACCGCCTTCACCTTCCTCAGCACCACCCCCTGCTGCGTTATCTTCTGTAATATCCGCTACTGCGTCTTTCTCCGCAGCTATCGCGCCGAATTCAGGATCGTTCTCCGCAGGGCCGTACTCGAATTCCCATTGGTCTGTCGGGATGTGGTGCCGCGGTATCGAAACATTGAACGTCCGATGCACGAGCAGCGAGATGTGATCTGGAGAACATAAATTGATCTTTCCGGCTAAGACACCGCACGCACACACAGGCATCGATTACTATGACAGAGCGTTCAGAACGAGGGTGCACGGAGAGACTCACCGAGCTTCATGCCCATTTCGGGACTCCAGGTCGTTGCCTCGAAGCCAACGTTGCATATCGCGAAAGGACAGTCGCCTTTTATGCGGCCGACGCTTTCCAGGAAGTGCATATTGGAATGCGCAAGGACGACGCCGCGCAACGTTGGTATGTACCTGGCGCGTCGTGGGGGGAAGGAGGCAAGGTCACTCACGCGCACAGCAAGGAGGGGGGAAGGAAAGCGCACCTCATGACCATAGAATCGAGCATCTCCTCCGCACCGTCGTGGGGCTTGCTCGCGAACGCGGGCGACAGGGCGAGCACGACGGAGGCCTTGACCGCGCGAAACTCGCCGTCGGCCTTCTTGCCCTTGCCCTTTTCCTTCTTCTCTTTCTCTTTCTCTCTCTTTTCCCGCTTCTTATCCTTGTGTGCGCTGGAGACCTCTCTCCGTGCTTTTTTGGACGGGCTGGCGCCGACGGTGGGATCCGGCACGTCTTTTCGTTTGGGCGCGTGCGCGGTGGAATGCTGTGGCATTATGAGATGGTGAGCGGTCAGTTATTCGACGTTTCTCAATATCTGTACGAGATAGGGCAGGATACTGTGTAGACTGTGGTATTTTGCAAAAAGTGAGCAAGCAAAGTATATGTTTTGGCGTACCGCGTGCACTGTCACACTGTGCAGTGGCGGAAACACGACGCGAAAGGGAAATTTTGGCCTTTCTCACGCATCCCAAACGCATACCAAAGTGCTTGCATTTCCGCGGTCTCGTCCGTCCCCGTCCTCGTCACTCCTTTATCTTCCCGGGCCCTCCTCCTCCTGCTTCATGGTATGCAATTGGTATTTTTCATTTCGTTTGGTTCGTCTTATGAACTGACGTGCGTGACCGGCAGTCATCCCCAAAAGTCATCGTCCAAATCCTGATCACGGGCACGCAGATTCTGGGCAAGGCGCTGTTCGAGGCGGGGAAGCAGGCCGTCAAAAGTGCGTTCTCCATCCCACACATCCCAATGGCACGAAAATTGTTTGTTTGTTGTGTGTTGGCGAGATGCTCATGCGTGATGTGTCGCGGCAGACGCAAAGCACCGACCAGAAAATGCCATCGGCGGGGACGTGGCGGGCGTCGGCCACGCCAAGTCTGGCTCACTGACGGACAAACTGACGCGCGAACACCGCATGACGGTCGACGAGGCGCACCTCATCCTCAACGCCAAACGCAACGATGAAATAGCACACATCCTACGAGTGCGTGTCCCCACTTTCCCTACTTCTCGTTTCACCCCGCAGCCAATTCACCCTGACACTCCCTTGATACCTTTTTTTTTTCTCTACTCTCTCTGTGGGTCGCANGCGCAGAATTACGAACACCTCTTCAAGGCGAACGCACCCGCCGAAGCCGCGCCGCTACAACCCAAACCGGGCACCCGTGCCCCCGCGCCTCCCGCCCACTCACACTACCTCCAATCCAAAGTCGTCCGCGCGCGCGAACGCATAGAAGCCGAACTCGCCGTCGCCGAGGAGCAGCCACCCGCCTCCACACCACCCCCACCACCACCCCCACCAGGTGCAGAGGCGGGCAAGAGCTAACAGGCGTCCACAGCACAGTAATGGCGGTAGAGGAGATCCTGTTGGTGGGGAGGAGCATGGGGACTGCTCCATCGTATTATCTTATTCGCATGCTGGAGGTAATGATCGTGTATGTTCGTCGGCGGGCGTGTTTTCGTTGGATATAATCTCCATTCAGATACAGATCGCGGGTTGTCTGTTTCGTGCCAGGTGCAAGGGAAGGATCGACGAGGCTCGACTGACCCAATGTTGAAACATGGGCAGTTCGAAACCTTTTGAGTCCGTGGGTGCCTGCCTCGACGGATGGACTCATTCCCCGCCGCCAATCTACTATCTCGATTTGCGTACCTCATTCGGCGGTCCTGAAGCTTCACCCCGACTTCAAGATTCGACTCACTTATAGTTTCCTGGCCCGTAGTTTCGCGTATCCACCAGCTTGTGCGATACCAATTCCCAGTTTTCGAACCTTTCAACGCTTCAGTCGCCACTTAAATAAGCTCCTCGAGCTACACTGAACCATGCAATGTGCTTTGAGTCAGTACTCTGCCCACTTTGCAGGTCGAAAAGTTCCAACCCAACAATCCCATTTCTGTTTTCAATGTAGTACAACCTCTGTAAGTATGTACGTAGTGTGTAGTGCGTTAGTGCGTGAGTGCTGTTAAATATGACAATGTGGTGGTACGTATGTAAGTATCCCATGACGAAAACAACACGATATAAAAAATGTATCCTACTCAATCCTTCATCTATTCTTCCTGATGATGATCCCAACTACGATCCAACCGTGCCGCTCTGAATAAAACAACAACACACGACGTAAGTAAGTATATCCCGAACCCAGAAAGAAGGAAACAACGACGGATGACACCCTTCCGCCTTCGTATTCCCAAATCATAACAGACGGAACCAAACGTGAAAAGACAGAACATCATAATAAATCATTCAAAAAGGAAAGAATCCACGACATACATATCCTCGGAGAAAGAAAAGGGGGGTGGGGGTAAGAGAAATAAAGGGAGAGGCGGGAGGAGGATAAAAGAAAACGGCGTGCGAGACCGCTCACTTGGTATCTTCCGTGCTCACATACGACGACGCGACGCTCATCCTGCCAGACGGGAGGTTCCAACCCATATCGTCATTGAGGCGGCCGAGCTGCATGGGCGCCTGGCTGCTGACGTCGCCGAAGCTGGACTTGAGGGGCACGGGACGCAACGAGCTGGGCGACGGTGCGCGGCCCTCGGCGTCGACGACGACATCGGGTTTGCTGAAGAGGAGGAGGCGGGGACGCGTGGCGAGGAGGAGGAAGACGTTGGCGAAGCCTGAGAGGCCGAAGAGGATGATGACGACGAAGGAGAGTGCGGAGGGCACTTCTGCGCCGTGCGCCTCGAGACCGAAGTTGATCCATCGGACGATGGTCAGAGGGAGGACGAGGACGGAATAAATGAGTGGGTATCTGTTGCGGGAGGTGCGTCGGTCAGTGATATGTCGCGCACGGGGGAGAAAGGGTAGTTACGCCAGCATAGCCATCGCGCGTCGCTTGCGCCCGTCCGAATCCTGCAAGTCGACGGGCCTGTGCCAACGGAACCGCCACCAGCAGGACGGGTCGACGGTGAGCCTTCCCTGGCTCCAGAAGTAGAGCGGAACGTATACGATGACGGAGGTAAAGAGAGCCAGCCAGAGCCAGAAGTACTCTCCAGCGATGCGCTCGGCCTTGAATTGGCCGCCTATCCAGCACCAGTACTGCATACCTCAGGTCAGACGAACGATGTGCGAGCGGAGAAGGCGTGTGGGGAGACTCACGGGCGTGGGGGTGTCGTACATGTCGTCCTTCGATTTGTGCAGCCCGACGCCAAGGCCGACAAAGAGGATGACATAAAGCCAGATGAAGCCCACGACGATGAAGGCGGCCAGTCGCGAGTGGGTGCCTCTTCGCCACATGACTGCGATGAATGTGTGCACAGAGATGACCTGTTCAAGGGTCAGAAAACCTGGAACGGTCATGCATGTTCAGGTGTGGGGCGTACAAATGTTGCCATGGCGACTCCAGTCTCGCCGAGCTGCTGTATTGCGCCTGAAAAAGAGGGGAGATAAACTGCCATTCACCATGTCGGAAATTTGACCCGAGACCGACCTTGTGCTGTGCAGTATGGGCCACTGTACACTTTCCCTTCTGTCACCCATTTAAAATTCAAGAACGCTCCAACGGCTTGAAGCACGTCAGAGCACAGCAGCGACAACTATGCGGGAGTGAGACCACAACAAATCTCGCGAACCATAGTTGCTGTACGCACCATGAAAATGTCCATGGGCTCTGCGAGCAAGCGCCATTTGTCCCAAGGGACGCGAGTCCAATGTCGGTACACATTCCGCTACAAAACGTGCCATGAATATCGATAAGAGCCTGAGTGAAGATGGAGAAACAGAAAACATACACTGATGAGTATAAAGACAAGCAAGATTGCGGCAAGAGATATCGCGCCTGCTTCGACGGTGAGCTGAGATAACACGATGTATCGGGGCGCGGCAAGCGATGACAGAAACAATGCCGTAAGTACACAATCCTCCCGACCAAGACTGTAAAGAAACGCACCGTGACACCGACAGTATCCAAGCGGGTGAGGCATGTTAAGGTGGGGTACGGGTCATCGCCCGTCGCTTTGGATTGTGCATACTCCTCTGCCGTGCAAACGATGCCGTTGGGCAAGTTTGACATGGGGGACGAAGAGGTCTCGCGGGGACGAAGCGCGGGGGGTGAGTTGGGAGGAGAGGGAGAAAAACGTGCTGAGGGACGGGCATGGGATGGGATATAAATTGGCAAGCCCGGAGAGTGGAGGAATTCGTCTCCGACACGGTGTCCCTCGTTTTCAATTTTTCTCTTTCTGACGTCGGCCTCCGCCACATTCTTCTCCAGGCACCCGCCCTCGACCTTATCTCAACCTAGCCTTATGTAATCCATTCACTCGTCCCTTGTGAAGCCGGACAAAGCCCGAGTCCATCACTGACGAGCACAACATGTAAAGTTGTTGCGTTCCATTCCTCCTGTTCAAAAGCGTTCTGCGACGATGCATATAAGGGATGCTATTCTCCCCTTGGTGACATACCCAGGTTCCATCGTCGGAGCAATCAACCCCACAACCACCGCACGTCGCACACGCTCGAGCATATGGTATGCACACTCCCATGTGGGGGCCGCTCCACTATCTTTGGCTGACTTGCAACTCTCACTCCTCAGGCCTCAGCGCTCAGCGATCATATATACTATATTCTCATCTGAATTCCTCGAGAAAAGACCTGTGCACGCTCTCACAGCTAGAAGCACACCGTGCTCACACCTAGCAATCATCGTGCCCCGCACCCGACCTCGCCCGTGTCTCTGAATCTCGATAACCAAGCAGTAAGAAGTAAGTAAGTAAAACCTCACTGAGCGCGCGCTGGGAGGCGCTGGATGGATGTGGATACATACACCCACTCACAAAGTTTTCCTGAAAGATAACCGCCATCGTAGCCAGGTACATCTGTCCCGCACATCGTTCAATGGACGCCCAACCCGTCAGATGTGTCCCATTCCGAGATCTGATGCGATTTCACAGTTATGTATGTACGTCGTACCTCCCAAGTATTTCCTTGTTGCCGACCCGGGATTACAGCGGATAGCGTCTATATGTGCTGCTGTGGACCCCGCTTTACGCTTGATGCATGATGCATGATGATCGATATCCAATGTGCATTGCGCCCGCCAAAAGTTTGTCCGATCGGGCGCAAAGCGCACACGTTCTCGACCTCGACTTCAAAGTTCGAGCGCCGGTGCTTACTGATACTTAGGCTTAGAACGACTGTCTTCTGTATGGTCAGCCACGGAGACTAACTCAGGCTCAATCCCGCCGTCGGACCCACTCTGGAGTCTGACCAACCCAGATCTCGTATCGCGAGCGGAAGCTTTTGGGTATCCAGCTCTGACTTTGTGCCAGCCCATGGTTGTCAGGCAAAAGTGTTCTCGAAATCATTTAGGCGCGTGCTTCGGCGGTGGATGCTCTGCGCAGACGAGTCCACACTGCCAATCCAACATCTTCCTTCCACGCATCACCAGCTGAACGCTCAGTATGCATGTACGTTACCACCAACCGGAATGGTTCCAGGCGTATCCTTCCTCTTTTTTATTCTCGTCCAGATAGCACCAGACCCACGGATGCATTCACCACGACAGATAATGAGAATCGACGGGTGCGCTCGAGACGCGTCGAGGTCAGATGTCAGTTAGATGTTGTAGGAATGATGCCAGGGTCCTCCATAGTCGCCCTCGACGACGGACTCCGTGGGAGGGAAGAGACGTCACGGGCACCCCGGAGATGCACGTCGACCATATCCCACTGGCCTGGCAGTGCTTAGCACCGCCTGACATCGTCGTAGTGATGTACATATATGTACACAAACTTACCGCAACCAGACTGCCGTGAGCAGAAGTGCGCCCGCATCGCACGCGGGGGACCTCCGACGTGCCAAATCATATCATTCACCGTGCCATCTCGAACGGCCGACCCCATGTGCATGAATACTTATATATATAGTGCAACTGCAAAGATCAATGTTATACGCTTGGTTATGGTTGTGTGTGTATGCGTGACGACGGCCACGACGACAGCTTCTCTCTCTCTCTTTCATCCCCCCATGAAACCTCTAGCACTACCTTTACATTTCTCTCGCACAACCTCCCGATCCCAAACACACGACACGGCAACCCCACGAGACTGCGGACGAGAGAACGTTAAAGAACGAACGACCGATCGGCAACGGCAACAGCCCGACGAAGAAGCGGCCGCGAAACAAGCAACTTCCCATCGCGAGTACCGGAAGACGACAAATGCAGCCCTGCAGAGCCAGTAGCCCACTCGATACGCCCCATACCGCTCGCCCGCTCGCTCACGCCGCCCCACCACCCTCCTCTCCCTCTCCCCACGGGCTGAACTTCATCTTCCCCCCCTTCGGCGCCGCGAGGCTCAACAACCACGATCGCTTGCCCGCNCCCAGGTCCAGCGGGAGCCCACCGGCCTGTCCGTGATGATGCGCGTGCACATGCGCCGGCGACACCGGGCCGCTGCCCACCTCGCTCAGGCTCGGGAGCCGCTCGAGGCTGGTGTTCGTGGACCCCGCCGAGCGCACGCTGCAGCGCCTCGCGCTCCTCGGGGCGACGGGGGCGAACGCGCGCATGGCCAGCCCCGAGAAGAGCGCGGGCGCAGCGCTCGCCGTGGGCGAGGGCGGGTGGAACGGCGTGCTGCCTGGCGGCGCGGAAGGATTGAGCGTGTCGTAGGGCTGGTGATGCGGGACGGGGACCGGAGGCGTGAAGGCGGGCTTGCGAGAGATGCGGAACACTTTCGCGTCGGGGTTGAGCCCTTTCTTGTCCTTTTCCTTCTCGGCGGACCACCACCTGCGCGTGTGTGTATCCTTTCCGATCCCGTTGCCAAAGGAACTTTCGTGCGAGGAGGGGTCAGAATTCGTGCGGACGGGCCAAGCACGCTGCAAGTCCAGTGGATCTGAGATGAGCCTCTGGCGCGGAAGTTGGTACAGGTGATGCGCAGGCGGGGGAGGGCGGACCTCGAACGGATCGTAGTCCGCCTGCCCGTCGACTCCACCCATGGTCGGAAAGGTAGATGGCGCATTCGTGGAGATCGGGGACGTGTTGAGCGGACCACTTGGAGTCACGTGGGAGCCGATGGAGATGGCGCTCGAGTCCGAATGGCGTGGTAAGCGACGGCGCCAGTCACGATCGAGGAAGACATCGTTTTCGGATTGGAAAGACTTGGAGACGGCGTTGGGACCTGTTAGTGAGCTGGGGCTCTCGAGCGACGGGATGAGACTGTTCGGGATAAGCGAAGTCGTCGACGATGAGAAAGCGTGGGCGCCTGCGATGTTCAGAGGCGCTGTACGAGGCACCGTGACGCTGTTGCTGCTATCGTTGTCGTCGACTTTTTCATCGTCCGCGTCACCAAAAGGCGAGAACGTGGTAGTGTGCGGTGTGACGGATGCGAGCTCAGTGTCGAAGATAGAGTAAGCCTTTGTGCGCGATGCCAGTGGTTCAGGGTTGGAGGCCGAAGGGTTGTACGCCAAGTTTGAGATGGGAATCAGGTTCAGTGGACGAGGACGGGGCGAAGCGGACACGCCGCGCGAGCGCGAGCGTGCCGAAACAGAGCCGCTGCTGTCGTGATCCTTCTCAAGCGGTGTCGGGAAAACGTCCTCAAACTCTGCAATAGACATCGCTTCTTTCGGACTCGACTCGGACGCAATCGGCTCCCAATTGTCCTGGTTCTTGACGACTGTGAGCGAGAGGAAGCTCCTGTCCTGACGCAGCATCTCCGCCTTGTCCTTCGTCATCTTGAGCGCCTCCCTCTCCCTCTCAATCGCCTCCTCCAGCTCTCGTGCACGAACACCAAGCGCCGAGACGACCTCTTCCGCAACATGCACTTCCTTCCTCCGCTTCTCCAACTTCTCCTTCAATGCAGCCTCCTCGCGCTCCGCCGCTGCCCGCGACTCCTTCACAGCCCCGCTGTCGTTCCGAATCTGCTCCTCCAGTAGACGGATCTCTTCTGCCAACTTTTCAATCCGCGCACCTGCTTCCTCCTGCGCGCCCTGCGCGACACGCAGACGACGTTCAGCCTCGCGCTTCCCCGCTTCGGCCGTGCGACGATTGTCTTCGAGCACTTTGGTGCGGGCTTTGAGCTCCCCGCGCCCCACGTCCTCCGCATGCTTGGCATCGCGCGCGGCGGCAAGTTCTTCTGCGAGTGCCGCATCTGCGGTAGAGGATGAAGACGTGTGCTCGGAGACCTGAAGACGTAAATCGTGATTCACACTACGAGTGTGTGAGATCTGTCGGAGGAGTTCGGCGATCGCAGGCGTGGATTCAAAAGAAGGTATGTGATTCACGAGAGTGGTGCTCGAGGGCGTTCGGGAATGCGTGACGGATGGTGGACGAGGAGGCGACGGTTGGACCGAGTGCGCGTGCGATTGTGAGCCTGTTTTCGGAGTAGGTGCTGTTACCGGTTGAGGATGCCTAGGTGTGTGCAAGGGTAAGGTCGCGGATTTCGGAAGCGGCGGAGGGCTCGATGTGCGCGGCTGGTTGTGGCGCGGGTTGGACCGATCTCGAGAGCGAAGCTTTGGGGGAGAGCGCTGGGCCGAGCGGGGAGAGGTCGTAGGAAACGGCAGCCCTGGGTAAAAGATGATGAGCGACGGACCATTCTTTAATAGTGATGATTGCCTACTCACCATTGTACTCCTCCATTTTATCCAAAGCCTTCACATTGAGAATACCAGAGCTCCAACCCTCCTCCTCACACTTGGATCGGGCAGGTGACCGTTGAGGCCACGGGATCTCAATGCCCCTCCACCACCGACCAAACGCACCGATGAACCAGGACTCCCTTGATGGTGATCCATCAGGATCGCGGTTACCATGAGCACTGCGTCCCGATCCTGTGCCTGAAGAGGAAGTCCGGGATGGAGATTTCGGATTTGGAATGACGGCAGCGATAGTGAAGAAACCAAAGCTATGAAAAGAGTGTTTTGGGGTACGTAGCGCGACTGAGGCGCGATTCGAGAAGTGGAATGATGAACCGGATTCGAGTAAATCTGAACGACAAGAGGACGGAGTCGATCGCCTAGATGAGTAGTGTACGCCAGAGTCCTCGGAGTCACTGTGATCGTCATCGCTAGCATCATCGAGGCGAGAAAGATGGTGTCGAAAGCATTGTTCTGTGAGATAGGACCTAAAAGACGTTTCGGAAGGGTTTGTGAGGTAGGCTAGAAGAAGGGGGGAACGAGTCAGCACATAGAAAGTCGACATGAGCGCATATAGCGCGGGAAAAGAGGTGATGGATGTAGATAAAGACAAAGGGCGAGAAAAAACGTAAAAGGAAAAGAAAATGCAGGCAGAAAGGCTCACCGAGAATCAGCAAGACGATGAACAATACGGTTGCAAGAAAAAAGGATTTGATTTCGACTCTTGTGTTGAAAATGTCGAGAGACCACTGAGTGAAGGGCCTCGAGGCGAACATGATGGATGAGCCGCCTAGGACGAAGAAGAGGAAGAAGAGGAGATGATGTCTCCCTTGGAAGTAATCGGCCGTGATGCCTCGAGGCGGATTAGCAAAAGAACGGGGTGAGATGGTGGGCAAGAGCAAGCGCAGGGGGACGTGCTGCGCGTGCGCGTCGTCCCCAGCTGAGATGATTAGACCGCAGTTTGTCGAGAGCACTGCACAGACGCAGCTCTTAGAAAGCTTCACTGTCGGAATTCAAGTCGCGCTGATTCGTGAACTGGGAAAATCGTCCTCCGCCTTCCTCCGTCGGAGTCCGCCCGGTGGCTGTACCCCGCCTCCGCCACCAGTGCCCCTCCGCGACCGCAACGCCATTTGTTTTTGTTTTTGTTTTTGTTTTCAATCCATATTCTCAACATTATCTTGATGCCCATCGATTCGTTTCTCTCGTGACCCCGCTTCTCTCTGCTTTAAAGTCGGTTTAGACCTTTCGTTCATGCTTCTTCCACCACGATGTTCTCCTCGCTGCACTCGTGATCCTCTGCTTATCTCTGCCTCCTCATTAAACATCATCACTTCCTCTGCTGGACAATGCGATCGCTGCGCAGATTGACCGGGGATGTGGGCCGAAATGAGTGATGTGCTATCGTCGGCGGTTTGCGACTTTCTCTTGTCCGGCTACTCAGCACGCTCGCGCGGCTGCCTCGTTTCCCCGAGCGACTCATCTCTTCTTTAGAAATTTCAACTGGTGCGCGAGTAACGCCAGCCAGGGTTCTTTTCTTGCGACCAACCACGCCTTTGCTTTGAAATTCCTTCTTTTCGAGCTCGGTCTTCTGTACCCGCACTAGGACCCGAGGACCCGAGAGCAGTACTTACTTTGGCAACACTGGTTGGAGCATTGATACTGGGATACCTCAGACGAGGAAGCATCTCATACATCAGTACTCTTCACCGCGGAGAGCTCGCTCGCAGATGACGGTATCTCGCCATCCCATGCACACGTGTGCGATCGAACAGCATCCAAGCAGGCAGCACTTGGCAAGTTGTCTACGTACATTCAACGTGATCTACTTAGTCGGGGCATTTACAGGTATTCAATACGCGCGCGAATCCTATGTTAGAAGCCTGAATGAAATCTATGAAAAGGGAGAGACATGCAGGCAAGAGGCTTCAGGAGTCAGGCCTTCAGGCCTGACCCGAATCCCGGTTTGCTTTATACCCCTCCGTTGTAACCTCGTACCACAAAGGTATCCATCTAGAATCATATGTTCTAAGATGGTCAGAATGGTCATTTTCACAAACCTGAACGAGCCACGATCCTTGCAAAGTCTCAGGGAAAAAGCCATGGATTTCTCGGCATTTGCCGTACCTTTGTACCGAATGCGTTTGCATTCCAGCGGCAGATCTTGATGACCGATCTCACTTTTATCTACTTAACATCTGTCGCATCTCAGCCTCGCCTTGGACCTCGCGTCGTCGCACTCGCCCGCTGTCGACTTTCGCCCTTTCCCGTCGTACTCGACCATGACTCGCACCCAGGACAGTTCTCCCTCGTCTTCCGAGGATAACGCCACACCGTCCAGCGAAATTGTTGAATGTCCATGGTCAGAGGACGCGGACAGGCGGTCCTCGTCCGAGGATGGATCTGTCACTGGAGAAGACCATAAGATGTCCGACGTTGTGGACGCGGTGGCCGATCCAGTTCATTATTTTTCCTTTGCTCTCCGAAAGGCATCGTCGGACCCATCCACCGCCAGCCGATTCGCGAAGGACGTCGCACGCACACTGGACCCGAACAGAGGCTTATGCTTCGTAACCTTGCATAATAACGACGATGCTGTACTGCGTCGCACCTATCTCATTCCGCAATCTGATCGCAGCGAGCACACCAAGGTGAGCACGCACGAATCTTTCTACCTCCAACTTCATATGTATCTTTCACAGTTGACGAGCTTAGAGTGGGCTTGGGGGATGCCCTATTTCTCCTTGAATGTCGACGAGCCTGCTAACATGATAAGACGTACGTCCCAAGGCTCACTTTGTCCAACACTCCATCTGACTGTGGGCGTAGTCAAGCTTGATTTGCATTTACTGTTTGACAGGGGCCAATTCATCTTCCTACCGTCCATCAATTTTATTGAGCTATTCTACGAGCGCAAGCGCCTTCGGAGGAAAAACCCAAACACGCAGTTGTCGCCGATAACAGATGTAGGCCATACGAACATTACGGAATTATGTATCTGCCGCTGACTTATCTCCTTTACCCGGACAGCAATACAATGGACAAACCATCTTCGAATACCGACTCGTCCCACTGGGGTCAATGAGTGCTATATCTCGCGCGCCCCGCGATCTCAATGCCAGCACAACAATATCAGTCGTCGACCTTGATGACGAAGTGCTACATCACTACCCTTTCAGCACCCTCCCCGTCCTCCGCTCTCATGTCCTCCCGCATTTCGTCTTGTACAGCAGTGGTCGAGAGCTCGTCAAACGGGGGAAACTTGAAATGTCTGACGAAGCCGCAGCGATCTCAGCATGGAATGCGGGAGGTTTTGCAGGGACGGAGTATCAGGTGGCGCACGCGTTGGACTGGGTGAGGGACACCTACCTCTCTTGGATTGGATGTGTCGTTCCCCCGGAGTTCACGGCTGGCTGATCGGAAAGTCGGCGCTGGTGACTCGGAGAATTGACCACCATTGAAGTAGTCCAAGCATTTATTGTAGAATCGCCACACTCCAATCAATTTTGTTCTGGATTCATTGACAACTGGGGTCTCGTACTCGAGTGCACATGTCGCAGCTCGTTCAGCAGAGATGTACCACCTCTTGATTATTTCCGACTTGTGGCTAGTGTTCGCGATGTCTGGTATATATATCCCGTCCGCCCACATTTTGACCTCTATCCTGGTTTGATGGGCTGTTGCGTGCAGCGCGGTGTTTCAACAAAATAAAAACCTGAATCGAATCTCTGACATCGATAAGGGGGGGCGTTCACGCGTCAGATTGACGATTCACTCAAAGACATGCGAGCAATGGAGGTCTGCGCGGCCGCTGACGCCTCTTGCAGGTAGGGCCGAATACCTCACAAGCCTTGCAAAAATCTAATCGACATCGATCACACTTTCACATGCGCGAGTCAGATGAGACGATTCCGCGAGACATCCTTTCGATACTTATACTTGCATTAGACACTCATCCTCCTTCCAGGCCCCTCCTCATGTGAGCACTGTAGTGACCGCACAGCGAAGGGACTATTCACAATCACGACCAACACGGAAAACCAAAAGTATAATAAAGTCATTGCGAACATAATTAAAACATGATGCCATGGGTGGAACAATACAAGTAAAAGAGACAAGGACACACACACATAGGAATAGAAGCACACAAGCGGTGATGGCACAGGGAATAAAGAAGGAAAAACAAGAGCGAAAAAAATACAGCGACGATACCCTTAGAGCTCATCGTCGGTGACATCCTCACCCCTCTTTTTCCGTGCCATACGCTCCTTCTTGAGCTGTAGAGAACACACATTGTCAGCGACCGGCTTAGGAAAACAGACGGAGAGAAAAAAAAAGACGAACCTTGCGCGCCTCGGACGACGTGATCTTCTTCTGTTTCTTATTGTCAATCTTGTTACCCATAGCGTCATATTGATCCTCCTCAACCCCATCGTTCTTATCGATACGGGGACCAGATCCCTGACCCTCAACCCAGTTGTGGCCAGAAGCCTCGAGACGACCATCACGCATAGCCCACACCTCCTTGCAGATCGACTCGGAGAAGTCTCGGTTGTGCGTAATGATAAGCACACCACCCTCAAAGACCTTAAGCGCCTCGATAAGAGCAGCGAGCGACTCGCGATCGAGATAGTCTGAAAAGGACGTATCAGCACATGAACGAGGACTCGAGGAAGATTAACACATACTAGTCGGCTCATCGAGACAGATGACGTGGGGACGACGCCATGTGGCAGCACCAAGCACAATCTTCACCTTCTGACCACCGGAGAGACCACGCATGGTGTTGTGCGAGACGAACTCGGGCTCAAGACCAAAGTCAGCAAAGTGCGCCTCAATCTCGCGACGAACGAGAGGGCGAAGAAGACCGAGGCGCTGAGCCTCGCGGGTATCGACCTCGAGGACTTTCTGCGATGAGGAAGACAGTGTCAGTGCCTAGTTTTATAGCAAATTGAGGTTAAACACAACAAACCTTCTCGAAACCGCGCTTGACGAGCTCATCACGGGGCAGCCAGATGTTCTCGGATGAAGAGAGACCCTTGAATGAAACCTCATACTCATACGACTGCTTCAACTTCTTGCGAGCTGTGATTTCGTCGATAATACGCTTTTGGCCCTCAATCACGATGGCGGATCCGTCCTTCATCTTCTGCTCCTCCTCCTCGCTGATCTGGCGGTTAGCCTTGTCCAACTCCTCCAGATCTTCACCTGTCTGGTAACGCCAAAGCATGTAATCAAGAGGCGTCTTGTCCAGGTGGTTATCAATGTGGTGGAAAGCGTGCTGCGCAACGTAACCAATAACCAAGTTGGGGTGCTTCCAGACCTCACCACCCTTGTTCGGCTCCATCTCGCCAGTGAGGAGCTTGACGAGCGTTGACTTGCCGGAACCGTTGGGGCCAAGGACGGCGACACGGGAGGACAGAGAGACTTGGAGGGTAATGTCGTATAGCTGCTGGACAGGCTGCGATGGGTACTGGAAACCGACCTTGCGCATCTTGAGCAGGGACTTCTCCTTCGTCTTGACACCCTCAAGCAAGGGAGGGTCAGGAAGCTTGAACCTGTAGTCTTCGGCCGCCTCGAGAGTGTAGTAAGACTTCGCCTCGGGAACCTGCTTGACGAAGCTCTCGAGGTTACCCCTGTAACGACGGAGCTTGAAGCGGTTGAGGTGAAGGACATCGGTGATAGTGTTATTGAGGAATCCAGAGTCGTGCGAGACGATAATGGAAGTGCAGTGAGTCAGGCTGGTGAGGTAGTTCTCGAGCCATGCAACGTTGACAACATCCAAGTGGTTAGTGGGCTCGTCGAGCAACAGGATGTCGGCCTTGAACAACATAGCACGGGCGAGGGCGAGCTTCATCTTCCAACCACCAGACAGACTGCCGATGGCTTGCTGTTGCCTCTCATCGCTGAAACCGACGGAAGCAAGGGTCTCGACAGTCTCAGTCTCGGAGGTCAAGATACGCTCATCCGAGAGGATGAACTGAAGAACAGACGTGTCGGCCTCGCTTCCATCAATGTCGTGCTCGACGTAGAAGGTGCGGACTTCGTCGGGAGAGGGGAAACCCTCGACTTGGCTGCATAGAAAATATATATCAGATGCTGAGCGAATAAAACTAAGAATCCAAAATAAACTGACCCGTTGGTAATAGCACGCATCAATGTGGACTTGCCGGTACCGTTCTTACCACACAGACCATAGCGATGACCACGCTTGAGACGAAGGGTTGCCGTGTTGAGCAGGATCTTGGCACCGTACGCAAGCGAGAACTGGCAGTTGCAAAGATCTTCGCCCTCCTCCTCATCGTCAAGAGCCACGCCAACGTCGGCCTCATCGGTGGCAGAGTGAACAACCCACTCGCGAGCAATGGTGAGAGAATCAGGGTTGGTAGTGAGGAAGGCGAGGTAGGGAGCGAGCGTGTCCCACTCGGGAACGTCAAAGTTCTTAACGTTCGAGAGATTGGTAGCCAGGCGCGAAACGTAGATGGTGATCTCGTCGGCAACGGATGGAACGTGGGACGCACCAGCCTTCTTGTAGATAGAGACGAGGGAGTGAGCAAGCTGAGTGAACTCGGCATGCTTGAGGGCGGGAAGTTCAGATCCATCGCCCGTTGGAACATCGCCAACCTGACGAAGGGTAGCAATCGCACGACCAACGACGCTGCGGGCCTCGGGGTCACCGATGGTGGTCTCGACCTTGAGGAGACCGGGGAGAAGCTTGGGAAGGAAGGGGCGAACAGTGACGGCAGAGTCGACGAGCTTGGCCATGTTGTCAACAATACTGTGGGAACCATTAGATCAGGCATCAAATGCTCAATGGGTGGATCAAACTTACACAGCAACCTTACGCTTCGTCGCAGTCAACTTCTCGGAAAGACCACGGGACAGGAGGGGAACCATTAGAGAAAGTGTAGGGGAATCAACCTCGGAAACGAATGTCGTGGCCGAGAGGAGCATAATCGTGTTGGGCACCTCCTCGACAGGATTGATAAGAGCCTTGATGAGAGCAGGAATGAAGCGTTCTATATCCTTGTTGGACACCAGAGCGGTGGCCTTCGTGAGCGATTCGCGAGCAGCCTTCTTCACATCGGCCTTGGTATCCCAAATCGCCTCAGAGAGAACAGGGACGATTTCGGGCATCAGCTTGGCCATCTGCACTGGGGCGCTGACGACGAGCTGGTTGAGAATCGTGAGAGAGCCAGTCTTGAGTTGCCATTTACCGGCGGTCTGAATCTCTTGAAGAAGGGCGGGAAGGATGTTCGCAGTACCCCAGGGGTTCGCCGCAATGACATATGCCTTGACCGCCTCGATGGCCGCCGTCCGAACAGCAGGCATCTTGTCAGCAAAGGCCTCAAGGAGAGCAGCATAGAGGCCGGAGTCGACAAATGAGGGCTCGAGAGCCTTCACGGCGTTCTTTGCGACGATTGCGACTGCCTCGGCGGCACCCTCGCGAGCGGCGGGCGACTTTTTGTCAGCAAGAGCCTTGACGGCGGCCTCAGGGAAGCCAGTGGACTTGATGGCGGAGGGGCCGTCCTTTTGAGCGATGGAAGCGAGAGACTCGGCGGCTGACTTGCGTGCAGCCTTGTCCGCGACAAAAAGAGAGGAAACATCAACCTGGCCGTCGACGGGGGCCTTGAGAGAAGCAGGGGAAGGGGCGGCAGGGGTGGCGGCGGTAACAGCTGGCATTTCAAAAATCTGAACAAGATCGCGGGGATATGGTCAACAACCTCATCGTCTCCCATCGATTTTCACTTGACACATACCTTGGAAGACGGAATGATGGAAATTTTTGTCTAAGGCGATACGTGCACGAAGACGACAAGGACAAAGAACCTTCTAAATTCTATGGATTGACCGGAGCCTGGCGGTATCGATGTCAGCAACGTCGAAACGATGAGAGAGCAGGCGGGCGTACTTCTAAGAGAAGATGAAGGGAAAGGGAGAGATGGAAAATAGTGGTCGATGAGCAAAGCGCTATATATGAATGGCCTTCAAGTGCGGACTTCGAAAAATCGGCTCGGAATATGCCGTGCGCCAAATCTGTTCATCGACTTACAAATCACAAGTCGAGCTCGTCGCAAGTCTTGGACCTTTCGTTCTCGAGCCCGCTGGTGTATTCTACGATATTTGACAGCATTATTGGCGTGATCGCGGTCGCCGGAGTCATGTCCTTTAGGCATACCAAGCAAGGGCAAGCTCGTCGTTCCAATGCGTTGACGAACGCAGAGACTTTTGAAATTACCAGTTTGTGCATTGATGGTGTAGAAGGAATTACGAACTGATCTGAAATTGACGCAAATTTGCAGGAGGGTCGAAATTTGTTTGGGTGTACCATACTCTACGCTCCAATCGTCGACTGTCTTGCTACTGTATCTGAACATCAAACGGTATGAAATGCCGGTCACCGATCTGCCCAATTTCTGTTCGCAACAAGCAAGGTAGGGAAGAAAGGAGACTGCATCATGCACATTGCACCTTGAGTCTTCAATTTGTACCCACCTGAAGACCTTCAAATGGAGAAATATTTTATCAGGTAAGTGCATACCCTATGGTCTGGCATGTCCTTGCTGCCACCGTTGTCTTTTACAAGTCTCTCTGTATAATTCTAGCTACGCCCTACACACGACGTGCACCGTGTGTACTGCTTCCCAAAGCTAACGACCGGTTGCCTCCGTTGTTTTAACGGAGATTCACTGACTCGGCTTGTTCCCTCACGCATCCGCAGACGGGCGAGGCCTACTTATGACTCTGCAATTTTTGCCCCAACCACCACGTTCTAAACGCTCGATCACTGGAACACCGGTAAGTTTATCACAGGCTGGCCTTCCAAAAGCACTTGCCACAACTTGCGTCCGGATCCCAACAACTCTATCGTCTTGTTCCGATGATTTCTTCCCTGTAAATGCTTTCCTGCTCTGGTTTCCGCATCCTCTACATCTTCGCATACGTATAGATAATATTATCGCGCATGAGATCGGCATGAGATGTAGTAGGGTATAGTATTTATCCAAGTGCAGTTTGTCGACCTACGTAGCATGGACGTCGCATGGAATAACAAAACGACTTCGACAGGAGAATGTACAGTTTCTAATAGACCGATTCAACGGTCGGACAAAGCAAATCAAAGCATTTAATTGCATAGCGATCGACACAGAAGCACTAAACAATTCTCCATCGCACAAAAGGTGACCAGTTCAAGTTGATAGAAACACGCAGCGCCGAAGACGTGACGAACGACACGGCGTGCTGTTGCTCCTCACTGGGAATGCTTCGCCCGCT
>SGPL01000199.1:0-22604 GCA_004802705.1 Bondarzewia mesenterica
GTGGTAGGTGCCCGGCTGGGGGGCGGTGCCGACGGCGTCGCTGTTGGCGGCGGTGTGGACATGTTGCAGACGTCGGGTGAGTTCCTCTTCTACTGTAGCAAGTGTGTTGCTCTTCTGATGTTTTACAAGACACCAGGTCTCATAATCTGTCGGAATTACCGGCGGATGCTTGTTTGCTGTAGAGTAGAAAATAGAGAGAATAATCTACAGGTAGTATTAGTGGACGGAAAAATAAGCAGGCAAGGTAAGTAACTGACCTCAGTCTCGTTCAAGAGGACTGAGGAAAGAAAGAAAGGGAACGGGAGGAAAATTTACACCAGTAAGTTGTCGGAGTAACCACTTTCACTCCGACCATTCAGTCGCCCTCCGTTTCCGCTCCTCCGCTCCGCTCGTCACCTGACCGTCCCGCCTGCGGGAAGTCGCGACGCGTGCAGGGGATTTCCTCCAACACATCATTCCCTTCACTACCTAATTTTTTCACAGCATTCTAGTGATGAATGTACACATGTGTATAAAAATTTGAATGTGTTTTATGTTTTAGAAAATATTAGAGTTGCGAGTCAAATTTGCCCGTTGTGTTTGACGGTCCTATACTGTAGTACTGCGGTCCACGAGGTCCACGTTTCAGAATCTTGGGGTCCTCCGGAGCAGTCCGAGCTCCCGAGAGCTCACGTCTCCAAGTCAAATCACCACCACCTCAACACCATGTCTGCTCTCCGTTTGCTTTCCTCTGCCGCCCGACGCGCCCCAAGAGCGTCTTCTACCCTTGGCAGGCGTGGCTATGCCGAGGTCTCTGACAAGATCAAGCTTTCCCTTGTCCTCCCCCACCAAGTACGTCCGAAGTTGTGTGTTCCGAGTTTTGCAATTTCGCCATCGAGACTGAACAAATCCTACTTGCTCTCTTGCGCTTCATTGGCTTTTGTCTAGTCTATCTTCACGTCGACAGACGTCGTTCAGGTCAACTTGTCTGCCGCAACCGGTGACATGGGCATCCTCGCGAACCATGTGCCTTCCATCGAACCCCTGCGACCAGGTGTGGTAGAGGTCATCGAGTCTGGGAATGTCTCGAAGAAGTGGTTTGGTGAGTTTGCTTCGAAAGTCGTCATATACATGCGAACTTAATGTGACATGCACGAAGTTTCTGGCGGCTTTGCAAATGTCCACCCGAACAACAAGCTCACCATCAACGCTGTGGAGGCTGTTCCTCTAGAGGAATTCTCCCCAGAGGTATGCTTTTTTTCGTGTGGATCGTGACCCGTCGCGTGTAATTTGATTCGGGCTTCCTTTCAGGCTATTCGCGCGAACCTCCAGGAGGCGCAGAAGGTGCTCGGTGGAAGTGCTTCGGAGCAGGACAAGGCGGAGGCGCGCATCGAGGCAGACGTGTATGAGGCCTTGCAGCACGCGCTCGGCTCAAAATAATTGGACGACGGTTGTCTGATTCTGTTTCGTAGACAAATCATTCATTTCATTCCATCATAGTAAGGGTCTGGTCGTAAATACTTGCTCCAACGCGCAAAGTCAATGGGGTCGCATACATGTTGTGATGCGTGTATCGGACAGCGGATGAATTTAGGATGAATTAGTGGTGTGAAGAAGAGATACGCGTGAGTGGCCAGACGGACCGTTGATGGCGGCATTCCCAGCTCATAAATAAACGTGGGGAATTGGAGAAATTGGTTGTCCCTTGTTCGCTCCTTATCCTCACCTGTTTGATACCTTTCCTCCCTGTGTGCCACGGCTTTCTCTACGAGAACTGCTGTCGCCATGCATATACCCACTTCCTTTGATGACGACGCGCTTCTCAATGACGAACCCTTCTGCACATATTTCGACAGTCGCAAGATGGCGGGGAACACGCGCTCCTCTAAAGGCTGGCCGGAGATGATAGCATCGGGGCTACGTCAAGACGAGAGCGCGGTACGTAGATAATGTTTTTGTGATGACGGTCATGCTGTGTCTCTCCAAAACCCCATCCCGTGTCCACCAAACACGTCGTTGATGCATGTAACCTATTTCTGACTCTATTCTGGGCATTTGTTACCTTTTGCAGCTTCAGGCCGCCCAAGCATGGCTCGACATTGCCTTTGAGAACAGCACGCGGGAGGGGGATGCGGAAAACACGCGCAAGATTTTCGTGGACGATGACAATGCGCTGCACCTGTTCATCGAGTTCTATTGGAACAGGTCGATGGGCCGGCCGTACGACGCGATGACTGCGCTGCACCATGAGCGCAAGAGGCGGGGGTATATCTGGACTTGGGGAAAGCAAACCGTTGCCGTGGCGTCGGGTGCTAGCCAACATACGCATGAGCAGGAGAGTGAAGGAGCCAAGCGGCTGAGTGATAAACAGAATAAGACGGCCAAACGCGGACGACGACGTCAACCTGTCGCGGAGGACTCGTATGCTGCCGACGTCGAGCCCGAGTCGGACGCGGGCGACGACGAACGCGTCCCGACAGCTCAGAGTACCGACGTGATAGTAGACACTCCAGCAGCTCGTACCCCTCCTCCGTTCACCTCTGTCTCCGCATCGCCGACGCTTCGCATTGGTTCGGACGAAGAGAAAGAGGATGATGTTTATTTCTCTCCACCATCCGAAGAAGTCGAACTTCGGTATCCCTCATTTTCTGGAGACCAATCCTTTGACCTTGACCTTTTCGAGGACAGTTCACTCACGCCCCTCGATAGTGATCATGGGTCTTCACCTTTGAGCCCTTCACGCACTCTCACTTCCACCCCATGCAAGGGCAAGGCGACAGGCTCTAAGCCGTCCTCCATCGAGAATTCTCCCTCTCGGTACCACGCGCGTTTATCTGTTGATGATCACCCTCAATCTCCCATAGATGCTCTTGATATCGAAGTTTTACTCCCAGTATCAGACCTGAATGCGCTTGGCTCGGATGTGCCAGTCGGCAAGCGCGCCCACTCCGGCGCGAACACAAGCCCCACACGAATTCTCCCTCGTCGAGCAGCCTCGAACCTTGAACGCATATCGGAATGCGCTGCTGGAGATGCTCTCTATAGAAAGATTAGTTGGGAGCGCGATCTTGAGGAGATTACAGAAAGTACGATATGCCCCGTGAACACTCTCATGAAGTCTCCAAAGAAGAACAAGAAACGATCTGCGGCTGCGGTTTCAGCGCAGATGGTCGAGGAAGTCGCTGTGCCTCCCATTGCCGTGCCGGCGGCAGTAGGTCCTGAGTCGATGGAGACCGCTACAGAGCCGGTCACACAGGCATTTACGAGCGCACAATTGGACGCGGAGGCCGCGCAGGTTCAAGGTATTTATTTCCCCTCTCTACTTATAAGTGTTCAAGCTGAACGCCCGACCTTTTTGTCAGACGAGACGACTTCCCTACCTCGAGCGAGCTTGCCAAAGTCACCGAAAAAGACAAAAGCCAAAAAGCCGCGCATTTTGACCGACAGTACGGTGAGCGGTGGAACAGAGACGATCGCGCAGCAGAAGGGAAAGAGGAGCAAGAGGAAAAGGAAAGTAGACGCGGACCCTACCCCTGGTGGACTTCCAGAGCAAAATATCGAAAGCTCGTTGTCAAGACCCACTACTCAGCCCGAAGTTAAGGATCACCGGCGCACCAGGCAATCCAAGCGGCTATTGGAGGCACAGAATATTCAGCCTCGAGAAGATGCGGAGTCCACAGTTGATGGGCCTCCAGTTCGGAAAACCACTTCTGTGGCTCACGCAGTGCACGAGCAGGAGATGCAGGACGAGCCTCCTCCGAAGCGCCGACGTACGAGAAGTAGCCACGTCCCTGTGGATGAACCACGACCAAATGATGCGATTTCGCGCAAGAAACAGAAGCAGAGCAAGTCATGTCGATCATCGGACAAGTCTGGTTTGCCCTCTCATCCTGGTGTGCTTGCGCCTGCTTCGACCCTGGCTCAGACCGATCCTTGCTTTGAGGGACACAATGAAATGTCTGACACATGCGCCATGGCACCGACTCCTATCATTCCCTTCGAAAACACATTGCCTGCTCCTGTCGCCTCTTCTCAACCAAATACTGAGGCGCGCTCGAGGCGCGTTCAGCCAAAGCGGGGGGCTCGCAAGGATTTAACACGGTTTCCTGCGGGACCTCCGAACAACACTTCTATTTCTTTCGTAGCCCCTACGATGCAACCTCCTTCGTACAACCCGCACGTCCCTGAATCTATCAGCGCACCCGTTACGCGCAAACGCAAGCGTGACGACCGACCGCAATTCGCGACTGCGCCACCAGAAAACGCGCCTCTTTCTGGTCGCGTTTCGAAGAAGGCGAAAGTAACCGTTAAGAAGCCAAACATGCAAGCCAAGTCGGCGAGGCCGTCCGCTGGGAACTACTCTAAACCTCGGAATACACGCAGCGCAGTGCGGCAGACATCTGCCTCGGTGCCCGTTCGCCGTCAGCACGTGAACGTGGAAGAGTGCGAGTGGGAACCGGATATTGACGATGCCTACGCAAGTGAAGGTAGTTGGCATGCGGAGGAGCAGTCGGTTGTCTATCGCGCCAAGTCTAAGACCAAGACCAAAGCCAAGGCCAAGGCCAAGTCCAAGTTGCTTGCCTATGCTACTAGTGTGAATGCGCACAAACCCGCTCTTTCCACGTCCCCTCCGATATGGTCTGAGGTGTGTGTCTCTTCTTTTTTCTGTCTCTCTCTCTCTCACTGAACATACCACAGTCTCGACAAGAGCTGTGTGAGTCTTTCGATTGGTTTAGAAGTTACCAAGGCGGAGTCTACACAATTCATGATGTCGCCAAAGGCTATTTGCTGAGCGCATTCTCGTCGAGGTAGGATATTCCAATTGCTCTGCNATTCGCGTTTAATGCGATCCGATTTAATTTTTTTCTTCAAGTCGCGATATCTTTCATCACGGCGGCAAGCTCATTATATCGCACGGGCACGTTTTTTTTTTTTCCAAGTCATCGTCATGTAAAAACATGCTGACCGCTTGAACGCCACCAGAGGCGGCAAGGCCGAAGCCGTACATTCCAATAGAGGCCTACCAGAGATTGTAAACGCCTCTGACCAACTCGCGGAAGACAAATCTGTCAAGGCCCTTCTCAACAACTGGAAGACGGGCAGACCACTCGTGCTGTTGGCGGACGACAGATATGCACTGTTTCCTTACAATCTGGCTGCTGGTCACTATACATACGTCGTGCTGGGATTCTACCAAATCGTGCATGCATGGGGTATGTGTTGCTGATCCTGCCTTCCGACGTTCGTTCTGATTCGGCATAGCGGAGTATCAACCCGCTCCAAGTGGACAGGGTCTCGTGGTACGATACAAATTCGCATTTCACTGGTGCGATGAGCAAGGCGAAGACCCATGGTGGTGTCGCCAGAGTGATACTGAAGAGCCCATCACTGAAAACCCGACTGCTGAAGACCCGATCGAGTCCGAGCAAATGCCGTCGCTCCCACAGCCCCCCGAAGTCTCTGAAACTCTTCTGAAAAGCTTATTAGAGAGACCCGATCCGTGTACGTATTAATGTTTTATCTAACGATTCCGAAAGATACTCACACCGCGAACGTTCAGCAAAGGCCGAAGAAAGGCATGCGTGACATTTGCGTCGATCCTCGTCTTTGATTTATTGATTTTTGGTCAGATGTATTCCACCAGAAATTCATTCGAAGTGCAAGCATTGCCGAACACCCTCTCCTACCATCTATAAAACGGGTTGGATGTGTCTAAATGCCAGATGTCAATTTTTTTGGACAGTAAATGGTGGAAGTCCATCACAGGAGAGTCTGGAGTACGACGAGGAATTTCTACGATTCAAGGTGCAAACAGAGTCGGTCGAGTCCCTGAAAGACCTTCGACCGGCAATGCCTCCAGCTTTGAGACAAGGTATTGTCACCAGTAGCCGTTTTGCAAAGGGGATGCATTGCCGGATTTGTGGGCGTCTCTCTAGCAGGTAAAGCCCGGTCCGTCTCTTCCGTTGTAACGCGTCTTATGTGCCTTCCGCCCTTGTCCCCAGATCGAAGTGGGAATGTTGGGAGTGCAAGTTTTGTGGGGTGCGTAGATTCAATCAGGTCTTCATGATGCAGCGTGTGCTTATCGTAGCCCTCGCAGTTGGTGCTCAAGGTTACGGGGCAGATACGCAGTCACAAAGACTTCTGGCATCACTTGCGAGATTACAAATTTTCACACCATCGCATTTCAGATATTTCCGGTGAGAATCGAACATTCTCTACCCCCTTGAGCTGCGCCTTATACCTGAGTCGTCGTAGGTATCACGATCCCTCCGATGTCAACCTGTGAACTTGAGAACAATACGCAATTGTGCCAGTTCCATACCTATATCCTTCCTGAGAATCGGTCTGTTCATTTCATCTTTTGAAAGTAGTGTTTTCAACTCATGCAAGTTTGAAGGGGCAAAATATATCTGATACTTGGACACGTCCGGATCAACAAAGAGGCGGACGAGATTTTCCAGCTTTACCAGGAACAGGCTCGTGACGGACAGCTGAAGTTCCGGCGGTTTCCCTTGAAAAATGTAAGCTTTACACGTAGACTTTTTCTGACAGAGCTAACACTCACAATTTGACAGCATAAATGTGATTTTCTTTGCCTCCCATTTTGGGTTATCACTGATATACGCATTTTAGGCAGAGGCCAACTTCTCACTAACTACTTTTCTCATAATTGTGCGTTTTCTCTTCATAGATGATCGTTTGGTGGACTTACGAATGTTTGTTATGCTGAATTCCCGAAACATAAGCTGGCGCCCCATATCAGGTAAATCTACCGGTTTGACGGTGCAAAGCACGTCTAACGGCTCCTCAGTACGTTGGCAGCACGGATAACACTGTTCCCCTCGAGTCTGCTTGTACCGCAGTGCTCAAATCCCTAGACTTGATCGAGCGGCGCGCTTCGCGCGTGTTGAACTCTGATACCCATTTCAACGAAATCCTGAGCGCTGCATACATGGAGAAACAAAGCATGTCCGTGAGTTGTTTCCGTCAAATGTTCATCCCCGAGAACAACCGTCGAATATCGTTTCTAGTTTCACAGCGATAGCGAACGAGGCCTTGGCCCCGTTGTTGCGTCTCTATCTTTAGGCTCAGCAGCTCTCATGCACTTCCGTCTTCTTTCCAAGTATCTGAAACCTACGGCGGCAAAGACACAACGGAAACCAGATCTAACGATTACTTTACGACACGTCCGTAATATCCACCATTCACAATGTATCATGGTACTTACAGGCTGGTTGTTGTTGCAGGGAGACATACTCGTCATGGAAGGTGTCGACGTGCAAAAGTACTATGAGTGCGTCTTTGTGCCAACAGAATCATCGTTTCGTTGCTGACCTTAGCCCACAGACACACGGTCATCCCCGTGAACTTTCGCATAGCAGCGACCGCCCGACTCATCTCTTCAGAAAATTATTCTTCACCTCTATAAACCTGAAGATCAAGACTCACATCATGTCTCGGTAATTGACAGTGTAAATGCGGTTTGAAAAGTAGTACAGTATAATAATAATTCTTTGTATTGACTTGCTACAGTCCGTGCCCATGCGTCACTGAGCCACTGACGCCCGACACTTCCTTCAGGCTTTCAGGCTCCTGGAGGATTTGGGAGAGCACGTCCTTGGGATATAGCTCTAGACTTTGCCTTCGGAGCAGGCTGTGACAATGGCTGGGCTCTGGCCCCATTCTGATACGTGCAATCAGCACCGGCCATGCTCTTAATATTCAGTGAAGATCATCTTTACTCACCCCCATGGCCTGCTTTTGCCTTGCATAGAAAGCGAACAAATCTGCGATCTGCTGCTCCAGTGTCTGCCTCTCTCGCTGAAGGCGGCCGACTTCCTGAGTCATGAGCAAGACTTCGCGAGTGAGTTCCTTCTTGAACTCTTCTACGTGGACTAAAACCTCATCGTTAACGAGATCGCACTAGAGATAATGCATACCTGACATACCTTGAACATTGATCGCTGTAGCCTCCTTCATCGCCTCAACGAACCGCAACCTTTCGCCCCGTATGTCGTCTGACAGCTCTGAAATGGGAGTAAACGAACGACTGTCAGGTGTTCTGTTTGAAGGCGAAATACTCAGGAAAAAACCTACCTGTGGCCAATGACTTGAGCATTCTTTCGTGGTCCTGCCGTTGGCGATCTATCAATCCGATGACAGATTCTGTGGCTGGCGATATGATCGGCGTAAGGTGAAGCTCGCCGCCGCAGAAGGCAACTAATGCTCACTGTAAGCATTTCTCATTTCCGCGTTCTTGCGCATATCTTCGTTCATCGCGGCGATCAATCCATCGATCGCCCTCTGCAAATTGGCACTGTCTTGTTCGCGCATTTTGCCATCGGCAACAAGTTGACGGATACTCCCCAAGAGCGTCTCAGACTGATCACCGGCTTCCGCATTATTTCCCTCATCCTCGTCTTGCAGCTCGTTCGCAATACCCACTGATTTGCACAAGTGCTGGACGCCGGCAGCAACCTGCTGGATTTGCGCAGTACCAGTGTTGACAAAGGCCTCCAACCACTACAACATATCTTTCAGAAGTATTCTCAGCTCTTGTTTAATTGTTACGCACCGTGTTTAGCTCGTTCAAATAGCGTACACCATCTGATTGCTGCTCCATTTGAAGGTTGCGCTGACCCTGTGCATCTTTCAACAGCGTCAAGATTTCCTGCAATTAGATTTTGAGTATAGTTTGACAGAACGTCCTTCCTCGAACAGACCTCGACCACACCCGTCCTAGACGCCTGAGGAGAGAAGGATCAGCTAGATGTGTTCGCCCTGAGATTCTTATGAAACTATTGAACTTACCTCTCCTTTATCCAATTGCGCGATATCTAGCCCCTTCACCACAGTGAGCAAGGTTTCCAGCTTTTCATTCATTCCTGGTATTGCTTCCGTTGATGGCGACGAGTCTGGCATGGCAGATGCAGACACATCACGCAGGATCGTTGAGCTAGATGATTGATGGGACTTCATTTCCTTGAGAACATCGAGAAGAGCAGGGAAATCATCTCGCATTCTTGAGTTGATTTCATCCAGCGCCTCGGCAATTGGGGCAGCCTCTGCCAGGGAAATACTACGCGGTTCGTACACGTCAGCAGCAAGATTCCTGCTTTGCTGCAGATCATTTGCGATGGTGTCCAGTTTCTCGGAAATGTGGGCCAGACCTTCCGAATTGTCCACTGGACGCCCGCATGCGATCGTACGACCGACGTCTTGCAGCATACTGTGCATCTCCTTGAGCTGAGCTGAATCCCTTTCACGCTCCGTTTTGGCTAGTCGAATTTCTTCCGAGACGTCTTTGACATTCCCATGAACTGCGACAATGCGATCTTCTAAAGCAGAGGTGTGTTCATGATGCCTTGCTGAATGAATGTCCAGAGCTTCCAGAACGGTACTGATTTCGTCCATTGCCGTGGGCTGTAACATTGTCTGCTCTGCAGTGTAATAGGGGCCTGTATGATCATGGGTTACGCCTCCAAGTCCACTTATGTCTTTTCCTGATGCCCGAGTTTTCGGGAGAGTTTTGTCCTGCTCCCGCATTTCGTCTCGCATACGAAATGCGGATTTAGGTCTTGGCGTTGTCATGCCAGAATAATGGGAAACAGATGAGACAGGCGACGAAATATCAGAACCAGAGCTGATAGGAGATCGTCTGCTCTCCCCCTTGTCATTGTGCGGCCGTTCGAGTCCAAGTGGACGACAGGATGTCTTCATGCTGCTGTTCCTGGATGATGCTGGTGTCGTTGGACGCGTGCTCAGGCTCGAGCGTCCTGAATGTGAAGAACTCGACATGTTGGAGTTTGTCCGTTGTATATCTGCTAGCCGTTGCTTGACCACAGACATGTGGCCTAGGTTCATGATGGACGGGCTTTGAGAGCGAGAAGTAGGCGAAGGTGCCGGCGACAACCGGGAGCTAGTGGGCGAATTGACGGATAGCAAGCGACTGGTGCGTGGTGTCCAATTTTGAGTGAGCTCATCAAACAGCGTCTCCGAATCCTGAGGCAGAGGAGGAAGGTCACGGTCTGTCCCATGAGCAGAAATAGGAGTCGATCGTGCATGCGAGGGACTCGTGGCAAGGTCAACAGTGGAGGATTCATGAGCAGAAGTGGGAGCAATGTCGACCGATGATGCTTCCGAAGTCTCAACGTTAACCCTGAGCACCTTTTTCATCTCCGCCTTGTTGCGCTCGTGAATACTTTTGTCTTGAGCACAGAGGATGGCGTCCCTATGAAAGAGAGGTGTACGGGAACTCGTGAACATGGTGCGACACATGTCTCATCAATCACAGTTTACCAAATTGCGCTCACCCATCCTGCCCTCTCCTTAACGGAGGGACCAGCGAAACGCTGTCCCTTCCTATCATCGAACAATAGTTCGAAGACTTTGACGGTGTCCTCCTTCCTTTGGGCAGGCAGCAGGTCCCGTTCGTCTTGTTCGAGGTCTTTCAATGAGAGGGATCGCACGTCCGCGCAATTCAAGAGAGAGATCACCTCTGTCGACGGTGTACCTTGCGATGTGCGACTAGTCAATAAGAGGTGAGTAGCGTGTAGCACTACCTCGCATGATGTCCAGACCGGCAGAATTGACGAAGATGGACCAGAAAGATGAAGAAGTGATCCAGAGTAGAGGGCGTATGTTGGTGAAATGCAAATGGCTGAGCCTGGTTTGGTTTGCTTCCTAGATACAGGATCCAAGCGAGTCTCCAAAAATGGATCATCCAGAGATATATTTCCTTGGGGAATAGGTGCAGCCGGTCTCGGAGGCCTGAGGAAGGTGTCGCTATTGTCCTTGTTGGACGCCTTTCCTTTCTTACTGAAGACAGACAGGAGGTTTCTCAAAGATTGTCGCAGCGGGGATTTCTTCTTCTCCACCTTTCCGGGGCGTGGAGGTGAGAGCCCTTGGAATCGCTTGACATTAACGGCAGGCGATGGAGTTCTGACCAATGATGAGACCGGCGGTGTAGGGTCGAGCAATTCAAACTGGCGTATGAGCTCTTTGGTTGAACGGTGCCGTTTTAAATCCTTCGCTCCCGAAGAAGAAGACAGTTGGTTAGGCTGACGAGAGAAATATGGACCATAAGGCTCAGGATCATATTCTCGAGTCTCGGGGACCATAGTAAGCGGACGGTCTGCAGATTGTAGATGCGGCACGTCGGAAGCTCCAGAGTAGACTCTCGCCGTATCACCATTCCTCCTGGTAGACATGAGCCTTGGCCCAAGAACGCTTTGTTTGAGCGAGCTCCTACTCTCAATTTCGTCAACGTCCAATGGGGTCGCGACAGGTTCAGAGTAGTCTGCAGTACTTGCCCGAGTCATGGCAGGATGCGAATACAGAGAGTATATCTCGGAAGTCTCATCCATAAGTGAGGCAGCCATAGGTTAAGTCTAGTGGTAAGTCCTGAGGCCTGAGAAAAGGTGCTGTCGCTCGCACGACATGCTTTGAAGAATGATGGGTGTAACTTGGAATCGAGGAAGTGTCACGGACTGCAAGTCGAGATCGTAATGCAATGATGATTTCACTACAGCTGGAAAAAATAAATGATACAATCAACAAAGTTAAATGTAGGAAATCGTAACCCGGAAACTGACAGAGAAATTGATCTCATCCAGGCCATCTGGGGAAAGAAAGAAAAAAGGGAGACGATACACTGACGACGCGACGTAGAGAAAGGAACGTGACTTGTTTCAGAAGTCATGTGCCTTTATCGCGTGTTCAACCGAAGTCGACGACCCCGGGCCGACTCGGCGGCCACTCCTGTAGGTGTACTTCAAAGTTCAAATTCTTGCCATTGTCGTATCATTGTCGATGTTTTTTTTTCTTTCTTCGTCCTAATTAATTGTGTTCGTGCCTTACCAACCTCATACGTTATAGGCCAAATCTGTCCGAATTGAACACTGCAGTGAGTCTGGATTCTTTGCTGTTTCCTCGGAATATACTCGCAGACCTTCAAGCTGATTCACTGAACACCTGATAGATATATCACCGAGATTTTTTTCTGGCTCGATGTCGATGAAGCAGCGGTGCCCGACTACCCGGCGAATTCCCCTTTCAACCTACTTGAATTCAGTACTCCTGTACTATCCAACGAAGCCAGCATACTCTGAGTACCTGATGAGGCTCGACCAGTTGACCACACGCTACGGCATTGTCATTTGGCTACACGCCCGTAGGCCCTTGAACTACCACCATTGGTGTTCTTCTGGCTACGGCCCGCCTCTCTCCTGTGCCGATAATTAGCCTCCGAGTCCCATTTCCGTTTTTTTTCTACGCTGTCGTATAAGCTGGCTCAAATGTAGCAAAGGGTCCTTTTCTCCAAGTTCAGAAACATGCCTGCTTTTCCGGCAACGGCGTTTATTCTATTCTCAGCCTCTAGTATCTTTGTCTCAGCCTTTGCACAAGGAGGGGCGTATGCTCAATGTGGAGGAATCAATTGGACAGGTGCAACGACGTGCATCGCTGGGTATGTCACCTAACGTTGTCTTCCTTTTCTAGAAAATACTGGATACACATTGACTGGGTGTATAATCAGATATGCCTGTGTCTACAGCAACGACTACTACTCCCAATGCCTTTCTTCTAGCTCTTCATCGGCATCCTCTACTGCAAGTTCCACAGTCGGTACAACTACGACGGCCACGGCTACGACATCTGCGGCCACTACAACTTCGACTGCTACTCTTACTGGCATAGCTGCCACCGCGCCTACAATTGGACCATCCAAGGAGGTCGGGAAGCTCCCTGCACTAGGGTATGGTGCTGTTCTTTTTATCCTTGCATATTGACTGGGTTGGATACTTTTGTCTAGTTGGAATGGGTGGAATGCCTATGGCTGTGGTGAATCTTCTCATTTTCTCGACTGGGACCCTCATCAATTCTGATGTCATGAACAGAGATATCCGCAGACAAAGTCGTTGCGGCCGCCAATCAATTCGTCAGTCTCGGACTCAAAGCAGCAGGTTACGAATACGTGAATATCGATGTGAGTCTATCTCCTTCACTGCCCTCATGGTCATCCTGCACTCTTTCATAGGACTGCTGGGCAGAGAACTCGCGCAATTCCTCTACCAACCAGATGGTACCCGATTCGACGAAGTTTCCGAATGGGCTAAAGGACGTCGCCGATCAAGTTCATGCGCTCGGGCTCAAAATTGGAATTTACAGTGACGCTGGGAGTAACACTTGTGCTGGATTCCCTGGATCTTTGGGATACGAGAGCATCGACGCAGCCACCTGGAATTCCTGGGGCATTGATTGTGAGTTTCATCGTGAAAGAAGCCTGAAATTTGATGTAATGGAGCTTACTGGATTGCCTTGAACAGATCTGAAATACGGTAAGAAACCTCGTGTATGCGGTGAATTTGAGTATTTTTGAACGTGCCAAACAGATAACTGCAATGTTCCCGGAAACTGGAGTGACAGTGGTGTAAGTTCAATTCACTGACACGAATCTGTCCGAACTTCTCATCTCACATCTTCGATCCAAATCACACAGACTCCTCAAGGAAATGACTGGTAGTACGTCACCTTGCAGACTGTCCAATCTTTCGCATCTGCTCATCTCACATCCAGCAACTCAAACTCAGCCATCAGATATCGTCAGATGGCGTGCGTCTCATAAAGAATGTGTTCCTTCTGTAGATATGAAATTGAACACAGGCGAATTACAGGGCTGCTCTCTCGACGAGCTCGAACCCCGTACAGTTTGACCTGTGCATTTGGGGAAATGCAAATGTGTGGGAGTGGGGTGCCCGAGTAGTACGCATGCAGCCCTCGTCATCATGCGGGTTAACACATTGATATCTGTACCGCGGTTGTTGCCTTGTCATTGCAGGGTCACTCCTGGCGTATGTCCGGAGACTCCAGGTGTGTATCATTCAACACCATCTCTTCCCAACTAATTCCGATTTCCCGACATCTTGTCCTTCTTCAGCGCATCCTGGTCGTACATCACATCCATCATGAGCACTAACGTCGCACACCTCTCCGCCGTCGACTTCTACGCACACAACGACATGGACATGATGGAGATCGGCAACGGCAACTTCACAATCGAAGAGCAGCGCACCCACTTCGCCGTCTGGGCGTTCATGAAAAGTCCTATCCTCCTTGGAACGGACGTGCGTCATTTTCCTGTTCGAGCCTTGACCATCCTTCAAACATCAGATATGCATAGCTCTCCAAGCTCACATCAACTCAAGTTGACATCATCACTAACGCTGAGCTGCTCGCCTTCCACCAGGACGCTACTGTCGGCACACCGGCTACACCGTTCACCTCATCCACCGCGACAACCACGAGCCCCCCGCAATTTTATTCGGGCACTTCGTCGAAAGGCACACACATCTTTATTGTGAACACGGGCAGCAGCACCGCGACGTTCCAGCTCAACTTCGCTGATGTCCCCGGTCTTAGTTCTGGAAGTTATAAAGTGCACGACATGTGGGCAAGCTCCGATTTGGGCACATTTTCTGGGAGCTGGAGCGTGTCGATCGAGGCGCACGATACCGCTGCAGTTCTGATCGTGTAGACTATGTTTTTGTTTCGGCCAAGCACGACCTGCAGCGACATCGACATCAAACGTTTGCACCGTCAGTTTGCATGATCCAAGTGATATGGATGTTATACAATGCCAACAATGAAATTACAGAATGCTGCTAATAAAAGTACATTGTTACACTGACTTGTTGAACGTACAACCACTGAATAATAGCTTTGCGGACTTTCACGTTGTCTTCGATTAAAGCTCCTGCGTGAGTTTGATCTATAGATTGGATAAGCGATATATTTCAAAGCGATCCAATGACACAGATACTGACCTCCGCCTCCGTCATCTCGCGCAGCTCACCCGAAGGAACAGTAACTTTGCCCGTCACAGAGGCAACAGCAGCCTGGACAGTGCGACCGATGGCACCACTCGTGGCAATCCAATAGCGAATCTCGTCCGGGGCGACCTCAATGGCGCACACACGAGGGTCATTCTCGTCACCTTTATGCACGCCATCACCCAGATCGTTGAAGTAGGCCGATAACCTGCAAAGAGGTGCGCATATAATAAGAAATTTAACAGAAACAAGACGACACTATGAAAGAAAGGAGTATGCTGGACAACATACTTGGGACTCCAATGTGTTTTAATGAAAGCCCTATCCTCTACGATCCTGGCTCTTCCGGAGAAGCTCGCCCAATCCGTGGTCGAGGCATCATAGAAACTGACGTTGACATGGGAATCATTTTGAACTTCGTGACACTTAGGACTAGTATTGTTGACGATGAAGACGAGATTCAACTGGGTAGGAGAGACGGCTATAGAGAGAGAAATATGGGCAAGAGAAAAAGCCACCGAAACGCGAAAGTACTTACGACCAGCTGGATTCATGGCACGAGCGTGCAAATGCCCATTCGACGCGCGCGTGGTCAGCATGCCAGTCTTTGCTGCCTCAACAATCTTGTGAAGATCTGCGGTACGACACAGTCAACTTGGACCGTACAGTCCATAAGAACAAAATTCATTACCAGCGATCTTCTCCTGAGGCGATACATGAGTGCTCTGAGCAGCGGCGGTGTAGGGGTCAAGTTCAGGGTTGGTGGTCATGATGTGATAGAGTGCGGTGCAGGCTCTCCATCAAGAGGGTTTATATGTGGTGGTCATAGCAGGCCGGAGCTTGATGATGATGAGGTTGCAGGGACAGGGGCTCACCGATGATGTCACTTTTCGATTATGCTCAAAAAAGTCAGGACGCACTATACCGGTCTATTATCGTAGTAGTGCTAGACTTGTCCGTCACTGCGCCATTAGAGACTAGGTCATCAGTCTAACGCAGAATAGTTGAGGAAGCTATGGACACTAAAGTTTCGAGAGAGGAGTTGAACAGACAAAGATGTGTGCACCGGGGAAGTGATATCTGTCTGCTCGACGGCAAGACATGTCGTGCTGAAGGGACACGACCGACATGCAAGCGCGGCCAGAAGAGCCGGATCTATTTGAGATAACATATCACCTATTGTATCACATCGTCCAACAATTCGACCTTCATCCCTGTTAGATTCCACTCACAGGAACTCACTTCTAACACACCCGTCTACGCACTCCACAGTCTTTTTAAAATCATGTCGACAAGAACGTCGGAGCCGGGCGTCGCCTTAATGGTAGGCACACCCTCGCCTTTAGTCTGTTTCGTTTGCGACTGCTCCTCAACCACCACCTGCGCTGGCAGGGCGATCGATTCGAAAGGTCCATGCTTAAGCTGCTGGCGCTCCAGAGCAGCCTGCACAGCCGCGCGGTTCGCTCCAGGTGCATATGCACCTTTGTCGTCTCGTCGGTCAACGACGCACATCCCGCGCGTCACCTCACCCGTACTGTAGGCGCAGTCAAACACAACTGCATGGAAACGTAATAGGAAGAAACTACTCACCGCTCCATAGCAAACTTCCTCCGCTCAACAGTCCATCCTGGAGCCAACCCCAAATCATCCGTCTCATCTGACGCATCTTTCACTGGGGGGTTAAGTATCGCGCACCACATCGCGGCGACATCATGCAATTCCATCGCGTCCTTCCCGAAACCCCGCATGATCTCGCGCGTGCGTTGCAGGAACGCAGAGGTAAAATGCTTGATGGGCTCTTTGCCTTCCGCCACGGACGGTCTGGCAGGGTCGAAGGTAGGGTCAACACGAGAGGCATAAAGCGGGAAGGGTAGTTCGTGTACAGTCGTAATGTCAAGAGGTAGGAGGAGGACGCGAGAGAGTGGGATGCCAGGGTGTGGGGTCGACGTGCCAGGCGCGGGTGGGGGTGCGAGGAGCTCGGCGACCGCGTACGGGTCAGCGAAGAAATTGACTGAAAACAAATCTGATGTTCACTGTCGATCCACCGATGGCAGGAATGCAGTACATACATTCGGCGGACGGGCTGGTGTTCCCGGGCACATCAAGTGCACCGCCCATAATCACGACACGCCCGATGCGCTCACGCACACAATGCACGTCTGCGCGCACCATCTGTGCCAGATTCGTCATGGGGCCAAGGATGACATATGTGATTTCCCGAGGATCGTACTTCTGGAGGGCCTCGAGCGCGACTTCATGGCCGGGACGGTCTGTTAGCTGTAACTGTGGATGAGAGGGAGATTCGAGCACAGAGCGGGGAACATTGAGATCCGGATGCTTCTGCGTGAGATCACCAAGACCATCGCTATAGTTGTCATGATGAGAGGAAGTGCCGTGCATCAGAATGCGAAGGTGCTTGCCGGCCGTGGAAATACTGAGCGCTGTGCAACTCGCCACTGAGCGGTCCTAGAGCTCCCTTGGCAAGGAAAGGCTTCCTTGCTTGATCAAAGTTTGGGAAAGACTCTGGGTGCCTTTTTTTGTGCCGCGATACGGCTTGGTACATCTTGAAGATGTTGGCGCTGTGAGGATATTCATGTACGCGTGTCGCGAGAGTGCATCACATTGAGAAAGCGCTTACTATGCTGCAGGCAGATCGGTGTTACCTATGAAGAAACGGTACATTAATCTCGACCATAAGAGGCATATGGAACACCTTACCGAAAGAAACAACGTATCCTACAATTTCTATTTCGGGTGACGCCAGCGCCAACAGTCTGTAACCAGACCCGATCGGTCAGGAAAAATGAGGAGGATTAAGCTAACCAGCACAAACATCGCTATGGTATCGTCGACGCCAGGATCCGTATCGACTATAGGATATTATTGGTGAGCACGTTCATGCTCAGAGGAGAGTTGATGATTCTGACTGATAACCGGGATTTTCTTGGAGACTCCTCCAGCCATGGTTAGCAAATAAGATATTGCTGTGGTTACACAAGATCACAATAGAGAACGGAGTCTTGAATACGCAGGACCAGCACGGACGCAAAAAAGATGAAGATAGTCAGAAGGATGCACACGGCACATTCGATAACAAAAAAAAGAAAGATGAGTCCGAGTCCGGACATCCGGTCCGCGACGCGTCACGACTGTTCACGTCACGGGATGAGGAAAGGCCGCGTTCTCGTCAACGACGACAGTGACAAAACGCAAGTTGAACGTTGACTAGCTTAAGACTCTCGCAGCAATATGTATCAAGGAAGTAGTGCAATTTTAAGAAGTTCAATTGAGCACCCATGACAATAAGAGCAAATATCATTTTCGTGGACAGGGACACGTACGGTACTCGCCAGCAATGAAGAGGAGCAACTTCCTCTGAAACTGAAGATACGCAGTCTGTGGGCAGAGGCGGAACCAATCGTCAGACGGCTGCTGCAATATATATGTTGGGCAGATCAAGGTCACGTATATACGGGTTCTAAATCAGATAATTGGGATAGTCAGTTAGCGAGTGTTCAAAGAGAAGAGCTTGAGAAGACGGCCAGAACATAAGGTCAGAGATCTTGGTGGAAATGTAGTCTCATAGGAATCAACCCTCTGAAGTAGCAAATATAAAAAGATATAGCATCATACGAATACGAAGCGACCGTAGCACTTTTGAGAAAAGGAAACATAACTCACCAACATACGTACGAGACATCCCAATAAGCACCTGCAAATGGGACAGCGTCAATCTCGAACCCAGAAGAAATGGTAGCGCCAGAGAAGGTCTTGATTCAAAACTGTGCCAACGACGAGAAATGAAAGAAAACGAATACCCGCACAGCGAGCACAAGCTCCGCGAACATGCATACCGTTAAGTATTTCGGCATTCGCCGAGCAACTGTACAGCTGAGTCACAGTGGCTGTCACAGTCGCTCGCACACACCCGACGGATTACAAGACGACGACGACGACCGACAGCCCAAAACAACTACCGACGAACATGGCTGAATCTCTGCGCTTCCTTGGTTCCCTCGCTGGCCATTCGGGCTGGGTCACCGCAATTGCGACCTCCTCAGAGACCCCCGATGTCATTTTGACGGCTTCCCGAGGTACACACGGCTTCCTCCTACCCAATCACCTGTCCTCTTCAAGCTTGTAAATACTGAATCGTTACGCACAGACAAAACCATCATTGTATGGCAACTTACGCGTGACGAGGATTCGTACGGCTACCCAAAACGCATTCTCCGCGGCCACAACCACTTCGTGTCTGACGTCGTTATCTCCTCCGATGGTCAATTCGCCCTTTCCTCCTCTTGGGACCACACCCTTCGTCTCTGGGACCTTAACACCGGTCTTACCACCCGTCGTTTCGTCGGACACACTTCCGATGTTCTATCGGTCAGCTTTAGTGCTGACAACAGGCAAATCGTCTCTGGCTCGCGCGACAGGACGATTAAGCTCTGGAATACGCTTGGGGAGTGCAAGTATGACATCAAGGAGGATGGACACACTGAGTGGTGCGTTTGTTTCTGATTAGTCGTCAAGTATGAGTTCACATCTCTCGTCCTTCAGGGTGTCCTGCGTGCGTTTCAGCCCGAACGTCTTGAACCCTGTCATTGTTTCTTGCGGTTGGGATAAGGTCGTGAAGGTGTGTGTCAACTATTCTTCTTTTCGCATCTACGCTTTCGGGGGTGATGCTACTTTCTTCGTATATTTGCTACTTCAGAGGGTAATCCCCAATGAGACTACATTTTCCACCAAGATCTCTGACCTTTTCCTTTTTGATCTTTCGCTTTTAAAAGTACGTACTTACTCGCTGCATAGGTCTGGGAACTTTCGAAGTTCAAGTTGAAGACCAACCACTATGGTCACACTGGCTACATTAACACTGTTTCCGTCTCCCCTGATGGTTCCCTGGCTGCCTCAGGTGGCAAGGACGGTATTACTATGCTTTGGGACCTTAACGAGGGCAAGCACCTCTACTCGCTCGAGGCTGGCGACATTGTCAACGCTCTCGTCTTCTCCCCCAACCGGTACTGGCTGTGCGCAGCGACTGCCAGCTGTGTCAAGATCTTCGATCTCGAGAGCAAGTGCGTCTGCTTAATCTTTTGTTCCTTTTGTCCGATAATAATCCACGTCATAGGTCCATTGTTGACGAGCTCAAGCCCGATTTCGTTGACGTCGGCCCCAAGTCGCGGGAACCCGAGTGCATTTCCATCGCATGGTCCGCAGATGGGCAGACCCTGTTCGGTGGTTTCACCGACAACCTTGTCCGGGTCTGGACCGTATCATCGTAAAATCCGGTCGCGGTATTATCATCAGCTGTTGGGAGTGTATAGGAGTTTTTTCGCATCTTCACTTGTTTGTATCTGCAAACGCAAAAATAGCCTTTGTGCGCCCATACCCCGTCCCAATTTGAGTGAGCTTTGCACATGTTCCAAGTGCCCGTTAATCGGTAAGTATGCTCGGCGGCGTCCATGCATCTTCGGCCACTTTGGACCTGTAACTAGAAGACCATCGGCTTGCTGGCTTCCTCTAGGTTGCGTTTTCGTTCATTATAGTCCCAACGGTCGAGCCCACCGAAATCTATCTTCATGGCTCCANATGCGAGATTAACTTGAAGCTCGGTTACGTGTGAAGCGCGGGCTCGCCAACTATCGGCGCTGCTCAGGTTCGGAAGATTAATCAGTCAGGTGTAGGCAAAATGGACATGGTGCTCACGTTGCGGTGCCGTACATGTCGCCCTGCTGGCTCACGAGCCTCACACACTGGTCCACATTCGATCTGGCGTCATAGATCCATACAGCCTTGCCGGTATAGATTTCTTGGAAGCCGTCAAGNTCAACCAAGNGATTACCAGGAGTGAATCGTTTTGATCCAGGGGGGACTGGGGGTGAAGGACGGATAGAGACAGAGTTGAGTAGGCGGAGGGCGGTGAGGTTTGAGATGTTTGTTAGGGGGATCCGTTCGGCACGATCGAAGGGATTCAGGACTGANAANAATGCTAGGGGCTCTTCTTCGTCTTCTTCGTCNTCTTCACCCTCCCCTCCGTTCTCCGCATCGGCCATGTCTACGTCCATGTTGGCTGTGGAAGAAGAGGACGCCGGCTGGGCGTGTGCAGTAGGCGCGGACTCCGGAGAATCAGGCTCGGANGTGAAGTCTCTTTCGGCTTCAAGTAAAATCGAGTAGAAGCCTTTCCACGCGCTTTCATTAGTGTAGTCTGTGCGCACGATGATGCCGATTCCTGGGGCATCTGGAGAGGCGACGGTGTCCGAGAGGTCGGGATCAACNGTGAAAGGCGCGGATGCGATGGCTTGATCCNATAGAGGCTNNATGACCATAAGACGTAGAAAATAGTTAAAGGTGGAGATACGCACGGGTGAGTCTGGGTAGAGAGATGCACGAGTGTGAGATGGTAGTCGCCAGAATTTTTCAATGACTCGTAGTCGGATTTTGTGTTTCCCCTCTGATGGGTATTGGCTTTTCAATGCAGGATATTCATCCTGNGTTGATATATAGAGAAGGTTGGGAACTGTCAGAAATAATCCGCTTACGGGTTACCTGAGCAGCAGAGCCTACCTGGAGATAGTGAAGAAAGATTGATGAGGCCATTTGGACTCTCCCAGCGGCTGAACCGCGAATTCACGCGATTCGAATGGAAAAATGCAAGAANAATGTGAAAAAAATAGTCTCCAGATTTGACTATGAGTAGGAGCAATGTGCCATCCGGTGTTCTCGTAGCGTTCAGGCCCTGTGGTAAGTAATTTATAGTGAGAAATGTAAGTANCTGGCAGAGCGAGCGATCTGGTCTAATCTTATCAGCCTCGCGGACCTGAAATGAATCAGACGGAGTTCAAACAACGATCCTGANTCCTGATCGTAGATTATTTCCCCGAGTCGATCTTTCTCCAAAAGATCTCAAGGTAAGTTGCAACAACACAGTTTGCGCATCTTCGACTCGTCTCCAGTCTCGCGACTCCAAAGAAAAAAAGGCGCAGATAGCCATGCATGTATTTTTGGTGCGCGCAGTCCAGCATATGTACTNAACCCGNNTTCGCTTACACTCAACTGAAGCCTAGCTTANCNNGAATACCACCGTCGAAAAATCCCCAAAAAATCCCTNCCGAGATTCTCTCGGAAATTTGACCCATTGTGTCATCAACAATATTTGTACCGATGCATCCCGATCGCGCACCCATCGTGNTACCCGGNTNGAACGTTGNATGTGNCGGACAGCCGCACTATCAACATCTGGTTTATGGTNTTACCTCTGTTTGTCGNGGTGTGGCTATTCTTGTCNCGTTCCGCACCGTTATCTCTTCGTCTCTGGATCATCGATTTCTCCGACTCAGGCACGTCGAAGAGTGTAAGNTCATNGAATTCATCCGNATTTTATTCTCCCAGAATAAGGATTCNTATGCTGCCCACGAGTTTCGCACCACTCTGTACTAAAATCGGTCCTATCTTGAAGCCGAGGACAGCCTAGTGNGGCANACTGGCGCGACTTCTTCAACTGAAGCTNGAATCANAACCCAAGNAAAGACCANGAGNAGATCCCNATCTCACCTGCNCATCNCTCTTGCGAAGCGATATTCTGTCTCCGCGCCCTTCCTTAGGATTACCGTAACTCNTCTCTTTANTGGCCCATAGCGTATCGAGGACGANTTNCGCTCAGTTCTTATTGCTCGTTATCGGGTCCGCTGGGTAAGCGGANNNGTNANNNGACNANNNACTGTGNTGNTATNCNGTTNTNNNTACNNTNNTAGATATNNNNTNAGANNNNGCNNAGNNCGNNNGNGACNNNCNTGA
>SGPL01000199.1:22713-54198 GCA_004802705.1 Bondarzewia mesenterica
TACTTNCNATGCNANTATCTTNCAATTATGTAGGAAACTCANCTGGGTTTCANTTGAACGACNATTGTNCTCATGATGAAACAACAACAACAATGGAATGCNACANCTTTGGCCGCTTTGTCCTCCAACNTANTCATGGCCAAAGCAAANCGTGGCTCCACTGCTCTCAAACTATAAAAACCCANTGTGCGAGCAGAGGGATGTCCATCAAACACCTGTGCATTTCAAGTCTTAACACGTCCTCGCGNTTCTCACTCTAAATACGGCCTTTCACATCATGCACACATATCGTCCTACCTTGGTTCCAATAATGGAANGCAAACCAAACCGTGAAAGCGCTGCGCAATGGTTATTGCCCGAAAGCCTTTNGAANGCCCGTTANGGCCTACCATGGCAGGATATGTGGGCAACTCGGAACTGGGTAATGGGCGACAGATAGACCTGTGAGGGAGAGCGGCTACGCTTCGGATGGAAAGGATTGGAGCATTTGGTATACCCTGTGCCTCTAGCGATTACACCGCAGCGAGCAGGGTTCGCAAAGCCACGAGTCCTCACCACGAAGCCACGAGTTCCCACCATGAAGCCAACATGATCCGNAGCGACGCACAGCCAAAGACATGCAGCCGACATTGCGATACAGCTGGGGGAAGGAGGTGGGATCACCGGCAAGGAGCATNCGGACAGAAAGATGGAGAAAGTGGTGGTAGATGTACTCGGGAGAGCATTTCATATTCTTTAATTCGNAGGAGGGGAACGGAAACTGTCCGANGTTATGATCAACCCGCTCAGGAAATAGGAGCTATTCGTAAGACATCGTCAGCGCTCGACATTGCCACAGACAGATTGCGAAAAGGGAAAGAACTCGTCCGCCCGTAATTGGTGCACATGAACGTCTGAATTGTCTGCCGTGCTCCCTCCGTCTCATCTGAAGCATCGATGGACTGCTGCGCACAGATCCAGGCTGCTTCGAAGAACATGGTATCACATGGTCTGCTCCGATACCCGTAGCACAACAACTCCCATACCCATGACGGCGATATCCCTCCATGTGCAATTACGTGACATACCTGAGCGCTCTCTATCCGCCAGCTGAAAATAAAGGCGACAGTATGGTCTCTAATATATCCTTGACGATCTGTGGGATAGTGAGGGAAACAAGTTGTAGATATGGAGAAGAAAGGCATGTGAGAAGAGAAGGCGGAGGAGAAGATGGTAGCGATGGAATGAGACTTCGCCGCCAATAAAGGACGTATGAGAAGACATGGTGAGATTTTTTGAGAGGAAAAAAGACACCTAATTTCCTGTGATACGTGAACGTCTAACAGCAGGAATGACGCCAAAGCGAAATCATAATCACAGCATTAACTCACCAACTGACTTACTTCACGAATGATTGAAAACAGTCAGCTATGGCTCGGGCCAGTAGTTGAAGAATTATTGTAATTTTAGTAGACCCTAAGGCTTATCACTGCATTGAGCTTGGCCTATTCATAGGTGAGGGTCGCCGCATTACATACCTCAAGACGGCGATATCGGGCTAGAGGCAAGAGCAGGAACAATCTGATAGGAAACTATCTGAATCAGTCGTTTTCGGGCGTACCTATATCGCAGAGACCATGCGATCTCGGGTCAGCCAAGTCTGTCAGAAGATGAGCAATGCCTGACCGTCTCAAAAAGGAGTCAATCAGAATGAGAATTCAGCATTGCCGTCTTGACAACAATCATTATCGAATTGACGAAAAGACTGAGTTCCAATGCTGCAGATTACAGTCCGAGAATTAATTCACGGAATATGTACTGAATGGGTAGCTTTCGCTACACGGCGCGGTTATACTACAGACGTCCTTGATCCTGCAAGACGGTCGGCAAACTACTCATTATATGAACGACGTCGTTTTTGAAAGTCATCGATGATATGGATGGAACTCACGTTCCGAACATAAGGCATGTTAAGCAGCTGTCCGATAAACGGCAATTGTCGTAGGAATGTAAGGATGACGGGGAAGAAATCGCTGCACACAGTCAAAATTTGCGTCAACTCAGCATCCCTGTAAGAACATGGGCAAAGCAGGCTCACCCGAAAAGATTCAGGAATCCGAACGTCTCGAGTATGACGCCAACAAATGGCCATTTGAAGAAGACCAGCAAAATACCACCGAAGAAACAGAGTGTCCCGCGCAGTTTGTTCTTGCGCGCAAAGAAGTAAAAGGTTTTCTGAGGCCCGATGATGAGGCAGAGACCGCAGAGGAAAAGGACCTAAGCGATCGGCGGCATAAATTCGATGAAATGTGACTGAGGGTGGAAACACATACATTGCCAAGAGCTAAAAGTGCGCCGTCAAAGAGTAGTATAACTCCGAGAAGCATGAAAAGGACGCCAAACGAGGTCAACGCGACGCCGATTTCTGGTAGGAACAAGCATTGTTCGTAAGTATACGTATGGGGTTCTATTGCCAGTGCATCATGAAGTAAGCCTGACTTTGCATATCCGTCAACCACATTTTGGAGAGTCAATTCTCAGATTAGAGGGTAGTTAGACAGATATCAGCAGCCCGAATTTCGTATTAATGGCGAGGATGGTGAGGAGAGCCGTAGCTGAATGTGCGTTGCGGATGTGGCAGTGGACACGTTTGCTCACGTCATGTATTTCTCGTCATCTAAGTATACCGACACCCTCCTGCCATAACGGGTGAGCTGTCTGTCACTGTTGTAATGACTCTCCTCGACTCCGAGTGCTTACTCTCAGTCTCGCACTTTAACCTGGCAACAACGATGTCCTCTCAGCATTACCCCAGACAGTGATACTGTTCAATTCAATTCTCTCAAAGCGGCATGAGTGCAACCTCGTGCTTGGCCACGGCAGGATACAGTGCTACGGCAGGCTGTGGCCTGAGCTCGGCGAACCGTCTTCCCCAATCTTGACCTCCAGGCTTGTAAGATGATGCTGTTTTCTCCTAACATGTTACCATTATCTCATGCGTTGCTCGACCATGCGTTGCTCAACGGCTTAGTCAACTTCCCAATGCTTATGGCAGGGGCTAGGCAACTGGTGAGAGGGTTTCTTCGGAACTTAGACGGCGAACATGACCCTGTCGAACACACAGCGGCGCGTTGCCCCACTTCAATCCGTTCTTTCCGCTCGTGAGGCCTTCCCAGACAAATCTGACTGTCAGGCGACACATCTAGGGTGCAATATGCAATACGTGTAGCTAGATGAAGATCCTCGGCCCCGGAATACCCTCTAGCCAGATTATCTGAGGCACTGTAAGCCTGGGACTACAGGTAGAAGGTTGTGCACCCATCCGCTTTCCCAAGCCGATGTGGACGACCGCATGTCGTGGGCATTCTAACCCACTTCTCCGTGTTCTTCTTCTATTTCTGGCTTGTCGTATCCTCGTCTGCTGATATCCGAGCATCAAACTTACTGCCCGGGATCTAAAGTCGCGCCGTAACCAGCTGCCTCTGTCAGTCGCATAAAATTCTTAAGTTCAAGCTTCAGTCCGAATCACTGGAGCTTATCGACAAGGGTCCCCGAAGTCATCGAACGGCACACAATTCCGGTTGCATATGGTCGACTGAATGGGAATAGTTGTCCTGCGAAGTCCATACGAGGTGTGGCTGGCATGAATTCAGATTTGGATGCGAATGAAGTATTACTGTTCGGCAGGGTCGGCGTCCAGGTCTACAGACGGTCCGTCGACAACCACATGCAGGTCATATATTTTTAGATCAATTAATGAAAGAATTATTCAAGAATAGTTTCAATTTTAGATGAGAAGCGGAAAGAAAGCATGGTGCGGCTTGAGATGAAGAAGAGTGGAAACCTCTTACAGCCGTCCTTGTGGCACTGACGGCGACCACAGTACTGCACCCATGTCATACATACTACAGTGATGTCTCAGATAGCAGTTGGTTGACACTTCAACGTGGTTGATTCACAGTTTTAGGGGCCAAAGGCCCAAGAACGGGGTTGAAAGGGCTTGAGACCTGAGGCCTGATGCTTTGATACCTGGCACGACTCGCCTTTACTTATTTACAGTGCACGCAACCAATGATATTCACGCTCCCATCGAGCACCATATGCTTCCAGTTTGATCGAGCGCGCAGGGGTAGGCAGGGGTTCGAAAGAAAACAAGATCGATGTCGGCAGCATATCCACTTGAGCCACCGGGACCATCCTCCGGTGCCTCATGGGTGCTATGCACTTGCACGGGTGCGGGAAAGACTCGGAAAGAGTGAATTAGAGTGGCCGAAAGTGAAATCACTTCCACATGCACGGAGAAGGGCCTGCCAGCATCATCCAAGTATGACGAGGAAAAGGAAAGCGGCAGCGATTGTCAAGGAAGACATACGTGTATAGTCAGCGTGAAGGGAGGGCGCTTCTTGTTAAAGGAAGCTTGGATGCCCCGGACCTCCGAGCCTCGAGAATCGAGGTCATATGCAAAAGACCCTCGAAGAAGAGACGGAGAACTGACCGCAAGTGCAATTGAGTAAAAATTGTCACTGCCCGTTCTTCAATATAGATCCAAAAAAGTGAAAGAGGTCACATGGATCATGACGGTGGGCATAGTTGACAGCGTGCTGCTGTGCTGCGGATTCCTTTCGCTTAGGGGAAAATGTTGCTGTGGCATCATGGTGCATAGGGCTGGGCATTGAACGATGTTGACACGCGTGATGTGATGAAGGGGATCAGCAAGAGGATCACAGCATGGAACAAAAAAAAACAGGATACAACAGGTGCGGCGTAAGCCTCCAACACATGCAATGCTTGTTGTTTGCATCCTTGTTCTTCGGCAGTCACATTGCATGTTTGACACCGCTTGCCTCTTGAAGTGACTTTGACCAACGATGAATGGAATTTAGAGACAAAAAAGTCCGATAAAGACGACAATAAAAAAGGATTTGCAGTATACAAACAATTATGGACAATGCCGAAGATATGTAAGGAGCTGCCGTCCTTGTTTAATGATGCACGCGAGTGAATGAGACTGTATCACATCAAGCAATGAATTAGCCTCTCACGGGGGAGACAGGGTGAAGGGGTCAAAAAAGGCAACGTCACTTACAATCAAGAACGTATGTATGCATGTGAGAGAGACGGGCACTCTCAGCCGTCCCGCTTGCGGTGCTTGGCTCGCAGAACTTTATCGTAAGACTCCCGGATGGGGTTGCGATACGTGAGAAGGGTGAGGTGCGTAGGAACGTATGGCGAGGGAAGAAGTGGGTGAAAGCTCTCTAGGGTGGAACTCGGTTTGGCGGGAGGGAAATGGGTGGTCAGATGGGGGTGCGTGGACCGCGTGCCTGTGGGGAGCTGTGCGAGGGACGACAAGGCCGCTGACGACGAGGACGATGATATCGTGGAGAGCGTGCGATTGCGATCGTGGTTGGACCGGGTCGCAGGCGTGATCTGGCTCAACGGCTGGACGGGCAGCGTCGCGACGGAGCGTGAGGAAGACATCGACGGGCGGCGATATGTGTCACGAGATGACCCGCCTCTAGTTGGCGATGGCTGATGGGGGGAGGCACGGGATGCGGATGCGGTCTTGATGCTNGTGGGTGAAGAAGAGANGCGACCACTCCGGTCGCGAGGAGGTGACGGCGACGATGAGAGCTGGGCCTGGACTGCATCNTCGGTAATAGTGAGGGGCGCGAGATGGCCACGGGTAAAAGACTGTCCTCGGATGAGNGGNTGCGGGCGTAAGGGATGTGAATGGTCAAATTTGGTAGCTGTTGAGTGGGCTGAAGGCGGGCGGGGGAACTGTAGACGTTTTGGCGCTTGAGCCCTTAGGGGAGAGCGTAGTATCTGAGTCGGCTGCGGCGGTGGCCACGGCAGGCATCGACTCCGTCGCNTGCAATGGCTTCGGTTTGTTGGTAGGAGTGCGNNGCGGCTCGGCAGGTGGCGTAGGAGACCGTTCATTAACTGGAGGCGGGGGCGCACGCGACGCCGATACCGTTCGGTCCTGTTGGACACCGTTCTCGTTGGAGTGCGGTGGAGCAGGTAATGCGACTTCGGCAGCGCGTGGTGTGCTGGATCCTTTATCAGCGTTGCCCGCAAGAGCAGCAGCCTGCTGCTTCGGCACCGCCACGGACTCCTCTTCGTCATCCGAGTCTGTCTGGTGATTAGGCGTCACAGCGCCGCTCTCGCTTGACACCCACTCTTCTTCATCATCGCTACCCGCAACCGTGCTGGCTATCGTGAAACCAGCCTTGTGCTTGTTGTTCTGAGCTTTGCTGGCATGCGAAAGAGGCGCGCGCCCGAAGAGCGCGTTCGAAGCGTGCTCTCTCGATTGGACACGCAGCGCGCTATTGGATCTCGGGAAAGCGGATGTCGTCCGTGCGTTGGGCTGTTCAATTTCGAATTGTGATTGGGAACGAGAGCCATTTGCAGAAATAAACCTTTCGTCAGCAGGAGGATTTGGGGTGTTGATATGATATTGATTACCTCGTGAACATGTCCGTTGCGCTTCGCCTTGTCGTTTTTGGGCTGAATGGGGTCCTTCTGCGTAAACTGGAGATTCGCAGCAAGTTTCGAGGCATTCCCCGAAGATGAGCGCGAGTGTGTGCGAGCGAGACCGGGACGATGGGGTTTGGATGGCATGGCAGAGGGTGATCAAGTTGGGCCGTACCAAAATTGGCACTCCGCTCTTCTGCTCCTGCGCTCGACGTCGCGGACGACCGCGGAGTCCCCCGCAGCCACAATTTTCCTTTGACCTCCCCGCACGAAAAAAATTGGACTTGCAGAACATCTCCTGGCGCGTTTCGATAGTATATAAATCACCATGGAGAAAGTCCAGTTCCAGCAGGAGCAGGTGCGCGCGTTCGCCGTCTTCGTTTTCGGCGACGACTTTAATAAATGGGCTTTGTAGATGCTCTCAGAGCTCAAAGACCTAGTCCAGAAGGGTCTCTTCACACAAGTGCGTATGCGCCCGAACTGACGCTTGACGCCGCATTGATGAATCGCGCGTTGTCGTTGTTCTTCCGCCAGAAAGAAATTAAGCAGATCATGAAGAAGCGCACCGCTTTTCGAAACGGCTCTCGTTCGAAAGGTCGCAAAAAAGGGAGACTTCCTACGCTACGCGGCGTATGAGATGGGTCTAGAGTCACTCAGAAAGAAGCGGGTAGAGAGACTGAGTGAGTGTCCATTCTTTCGGACCGGTCTCTGCTGAATGTCGCTCAGCGTGATTGACCATCACAGATCTACCACCGTCTCCGCCGTCGATATCCGACTATGCGCTCGTCCGGAGACAGTTTCACATCTTTGAGAGGGCGCTCAAAAAGTTCAAATCCGACGTCGGGCTTTGGGTACAGTACATACAGGTCGCGAGGCGCGAGGGTGCTCGTGCGCTGGTCGGACGAATCACGGCCAGGTACGCCTCGATTTATGTTTCTCATGGCAATGCGGACACCGCGCCGTTTGTCGCGAAATGTGCGATCTGACGCGTAATTCCGGATGCAGGGCCCTTCAGCTTCACCCAAAGACGCCTGCCCTGTACATTCTGGCCGCTTCACATGAATTGGAACACCTGTCGCCATCAGCCGCGCGCACGCTCCTTCAGCGCGGCATCCGCCTCAATCCCGATAGCGTGGAGATGTGGCGGGAGTACGTCAAAATGGAGCTAGGATTCGTGGAGGGGATGCGAAGGCGGTGGGATTTGTTGGGCATCAAATTAGACGCAAAGGGGAAGGGGAAGGAGAGAGATGCGGATATTGATCGGGGCGATGATGGGGAGCAGGAACACGCAGAAGCGATGGACGTTGATGATGAGGTGGATGGAGATGCGGCAAGGCAGGAGATCATGAACGGCGTGATCGTCAAATCTGTCATCTCGAGTGCTGCGAAAGGTACTGTGATCGTTCTCATGCACGCTTTTCAGATGAGGCTCGCTTGATTGCTGAATTTTTTTTTTCCGTGTCTCCAGCGTTGCCCAAAATCGAATTGTTCAAGTCGCTGCAGAATCTGATAGCGACATACCCGTCTCGCCGCACCGNTGCGGGACGCTCTATTAGATCATCTCCACTCATTGTTGAGATCAAGACTACCTACAGATCCCGAGGCTGTGAAGCTGCACGCGACGCGATCACTTGCGCCCAATTTAGCGGGTGAAACATTAATCGAAGCCTTGAAGAAGGCGAACGAGGAATTGCTGCATGCGGTTAAGGACGGCGGCAGTAACAGCCAAGGGCTTTGCGAAGCATATGCCGACTTCGTGAAGGAATGGTGTCAGAAGACCATGGATGATCACTTGGTGAGTATTTTGCAATAGTAATATCAAACGCTGAGCAGTCTCCTTTCCTATCTAGAAAGTCTACCTTATCACCAGCCTACAGTCGCTCGCCAGCAAGGTCAACGAGCCATCCTTATTTGCCGCGCATCTTGAGCTTCTGATAGCGGTATCGCATCCGTCGTTGCCTGCTCCGGAGAAACTCGTTCGCAATGCTCGAAAATATACGACGAAGCAGAGCGCATCGGGGGCCGTGTGGCTTGCTCGATTGAGGGTAGAGCTGGAGCACGTGGGGGTCGACGATGCGCGCAAAGCTTGGGCGGAAGCTAGGAGTAAAGTGAAGGGTGAGCGGCTAGAAGACGTCTGGAGGTGGGGCCTCGAACAGAGTTTTGGCGAATCTGCGGAAGCGGGGAAGCGAATCTTAGAGGTGAGGCTCGGTTCCGAGCGGTCATTGTCTTGACGGTTGAGTTTTGGACGCTGACGTGGAATTCATTGATCAGGAATTGTTGAAGGAGAGCATGAGGGATTCATGTCTGCAGCCGGTGCATGAAATGTTACTTGTGCGGTACGCGGAGGGTATGGGTCGAGGGCATGCGGGGATCGAGTCAGAGGGCAGCGGATCAGATACCGATCGGGAAAAAGTCAGGATGCGGGTGGCGGAGGTGCGGCGGATTGCACAGTTGTTCTTGCCGACGGGCAGAGTGTGGGCAGGTGTGTTCAGATCGATGAACACGGGCGGTAGGTCGGACGAGGAGGTGCTGCGGGTGGTGTACGACATGTGGATGGATACGGACGGGCTGTCGGCGACACTCGCGTGGGGGGAGTGGTTGTTGGAGAAGGGGAAGGGCAACGAAGCGAAGTCGGTGGTGGTCAGGGCAGGAAGAGTGCTTGGGAGGGAGGACGAATTGCTGCTGGAGAAGCGGTGGATGGAGGTCATGGCTGGACGGGGTCTGTAGGGGAAATTGAGTTTTTGCGTACAAGAATAAAACCACGGCGGATGTGCCTTGCATGGGCCGCGCCTTGAAAAAGATGATGGCCGAGAGACGAACGTTGTGTGTGCGAGTGACTGGGGCGTTGGCGGGTGGATTTGTGAGATAAGTGGGGGCCTGTTTTGGTCGACACGCATGGCGGCGCAGGTCCCCAGAAGCGCGCGTCCACATGGTGCAGACCGGTCCATACCACTCCTTGTGTCTTATACAGCCCCCTTTTTCGCCTGCTCCTCCTCGTCTCTTCGTCCCAGCCCTCGTCCGTGCTTTCTGTGTCCCCCTCTCCTCTGCGCGTTCTGGTGAGTCAGTGGGATCGCCCGTACAGCCACACTCTGAACCCTTACAATCGCCCTTCCAATTTAAAGCCCCGCCCAAGTAGCTTCCCTCCCACCACCGGCAACCGCAGGCTCTCGGTCCTCTCAAACGCAAGCTCGGAGTCGTCTTCGACGGGGCCCACGTTCCTCTCGTCCTCGGAGAGCAACATTCCTTTCTGCTGCATGCCATCCCCCCAAATCAGACTTTCAGCCGGTCTCGTCTGAGCGGATACGTCGCTGTCTCTTCACTGAGAACAGACCGCTATCAAGTCCTCCTCCCTATCCCCCTCCCCAGGACCCCCTCCCCTCTGGCTCATGTTGCAGTATTCCGTACACCCCCCTCCCCTCTCCTTCTCGAACGCCCCCAAGAAACTACAGCTCAAGTCCGGTTCACTCAATGCCACGTTTGCTCATAATGACCCATCATCCCCTGCCCCCGCCCGCCGGCCTTTGACATCGCCCTCTGCTTTGTCCCAGCAACGTCCTCCAGACGATGTTCCTTCAAACCGCCTGCCCGGTGCCCTGTCGTCCCCCCTTTCAATCTCTACTTCTATTTCTTCTTCTTCAAGTCTTCCTTCCCCCTCCTTCCCGCCCGCTTCTTTCGCCAAGCAAGTTCCCCGTCCGCCGTTCATGCCCTCCTCGCGCCAGCAATCCATGGCCATTCCTACTTCAAGACTCAACAACGCGCACTCCAGGAAGGACTCCGGTTCTTCCTCTGTCATAGCGGACGTACTCGCCCAAGGCGATATCGTCGGTGGAGGCATCCCGCTGCAAGGGGAGCCCATCCGACTCGTCTCTATTCAAGCTCGGTCATCTGTTGCGGTTCACGAGCAGCCAGCCCAGGAGTTTGAAGTCATCAGGAAGCTCGGCACGGGCAGTTATGCCGTCGTCTATCTCGTGCGCGAAGTCCTTTCTCGCTTTGCCCCCTCGGACGACGACCATATCTACCCCGGCGGACGTCTTGAACTGGACGAGGTGACCGTCGGCCGTCCCTCTATCGAGTACGGACGTGATTTTGCCATCAAGCTGCTGTCAAAAGCGAACCTTGATGAGGAAGCTTTGGCTGCACAAATGTTCGAGGTGACTATATGCGCCTTTCTTGTTCGGTCTCGTCTCGTTCTGAATATATCTTATATCAGGCCACTATCCACCAGACGCTCCCTACCCACTCGAACATCGTCACCCTCCATCAGACGCTTGAAACCTCTTCTTATTTACTTCTCTTGCTCGAGTTTGTTCCCGGCGAGGACCTGTTTTATTTCTTGGAACAGGCTCGCGATCACTTCGATGTGGACCCTTCTGATGACTCTGTCTTATCTTCTTCTCGCACCCCACCGACCCCGAGCATCTTGTCGTCGTTGCATCCAGCTCAGTTGCTTTCGTACACTCGCCTTCGCCTCATCGCGTCTATGTTCTCGCAGATGTGCGAAGCCGTCGCAGTGTGCCACGACACCTCCGTTTTTCATCGTGACATCAAGCCCGAGAACTTCATCGTCACTGATGGCTGGCAGACAAATGGCGATGGCAAGAGGGAGCGCAAGGTCATCGTCAAGCTCTCCGACTTTGGGCTTTCCACGACGGACGTCGATTCTTCAGACATGGATTGCGGCAGTGCCCCGTACATGAGCTATGGTGCGCCTCGTTTTTTTTTTTTAGTTCTATGCTTATCTTGACGCTGAAGTTTCTTCCATATGCAGAATGCAGAAACAACGTGGCTCCCACCTACAAACCCCGAGCCGCTGATGTTTGGTCCTTGGGTATCGTATTGATCAACATGTGCGTTTCTTCTTGACAATCGTGCTCGTTTCTGTACTCACACATGCGTTCCATAGGCTGTATCATTACAATCCGTGGACGGATACGGTGCACGGCGGCTGCATGTCATTCGACCTATACCGCCAGCAGCCCGTCAACTTTTTCACGTCGCGTTTTGCGGGAATGACACTTCCCGTGGCGCACTTTCTCGCCGACAGAGTTTTCTGTATCCTTGGCGACTCTGTGGACGACTCTCAGCGTATCAGTGCTCGGGAGTTGGGGGCCTGGGCAAGGGAATTGCCCTCCCTTCTTGGTCAGCGCCCTTCCCACAATCGTGTTCCTTCAGCTGCATCCATTACTGGACATGCCTTGTCCTCGGTACCGCCGTCCCGTCGTCCGTCTTCAAGGCAGGCTTCCGTCGCCGGCTCTCCTTTCCGCACCTCTATCGCCCTCTCACGCGCAATGTCCCGTGCGCCTTCGCTCGGTCCCGCCTACGAGGACGAGGGCACCGAATTGCCACCTGTTCTCAACGAAGAGGTCGAAGAGGGAGACGAGAACGACGGCGAAGTGGATGAGCCTTCTGCGTCCCGGTCCACTTCTACCACGAAGCGGCGTAAGCGAGGTGCCAGAAAGGGCAAGAGTGTGCTGCAGACGGCGGCTTCTAACCACGATCTCACGTCCGATATGCTCGCTACGGCGTCGCAGACCCTTGCGAGGGAACTCAGCCGCGCGTCCAAGGCCAATAGCATCAACCCCTCCACTCCGTCATCCCCACTGCCCCCTCCTTCTATTTTATCTCCATCCGTGGTTCCGCCGCCCGTCCAGCCTGTCGTTGTCAAAAAGGCGTCGAAGTGGAGGCTGGGTTTTGGGAAGGGCAGTTCGGATCGTTCAGCCAGTGGTCGTGCTTCGCCTGGTGTTGCGGTCGCAGAGTTGACATCCTCCAGATCTGAGGTCAGTGCGAAGCCTATATCTACGACTGCGACGAATGTAACCAGCATCCTCATGGGCCTCAACGCGCCGGCAACACAGACTGCCGCCGACGATGCCGCATCGACTTGGAGTCGTGGACGGCAACCGAAGCAGTCTGCGTCGCTTGCACCCAGCTCGAACGCGAGTGGAACGTGGAGTCGCTCCGGCCACTCGCCCTTGCCCCATGGCCAAGGTCACGTTGCTGGCATTGAGCAGTGGGCCAATGGCGTCGATCGTCGTGGAACGTCGCCCACCAGCACGCGGAGCGGTCGCCCCCTCGCGTCGAGTGCGAGCTCGATGGCTTCGAGCAATTGGCGGAGCTCAATGTCGAGCACCAACACGTCGACGTCTGCGTTCACGCGGTACAGCAACCCGAGCACCCGCAGCGTGTCGACGTTTGCCACGAGCGTATCGTCTACGTCCAGCAACTGGCGAAACGGACAGGGCAAGCAGCCCGGACGGGGCAAATCTCCATTCAACGCGGCTCAACACCCGCCTCCCAACGTCAAGAGTGAGTCATTTCTCCTTTGTTCTGCTCACGGTCTGTGGACTGACGTGTCGCTCCGCCAGTCATGACCGGCGTGCCGTGGGAGCTGGCTGAACTCCCGCGCCAACTGCATCCCAACCCCGTCGGGGACATCTTTGGCGAGCCACCGGTGCGCAAGCAGCGCATGCGCAAGCCAAAGAGCCAGAAGCTCGACACGATCAACGAGCGGCCGGGCATGTCGCCGCAGAAGCAGCGAGTCGAGTACAGGCAAGACGCGGCGACGAGCACGACGGACCTGGGCGGTTTGGCGCACGACGGTGGCAGGGACGACGGCGCGGATGCCTCGCCCAAGAAGGTCCAGAAGGGGCAGATCAACGCCCTGGCGAAGATGCTCTCCGCCCTCCGTCGCTGAAGTTTTCACGTTGCACTGCAGTTCTTCTTTCCCTCGTTCAGGCGGTCCGACAATGTGATGCGTTGGTAGTCCATTCGCGCGGTACGGGTCTGGCATTCTGGTGTCGCGTTGTACTGTTAAAAACATTACGATATCGAAGTCAAACTTGTCGAGCTCTCCCATCGGCGCAAGTCTCTTAATTCATAGCCAAATTTTCTCTAGACGTTCCTTGCCCTCCCCTTACCCCATCCGCTGGGGTTGTTTCTCCCTATGGACTATTTAATCACATTCATCGATTTTTTATCGTAGCGCGTGCCGGTTGTCGACGTCTGTCCGTGTTTCCCACTCACTGTCAATGTGCAACTTGTTGCTTTAGTTATGAATACAATTAGTGTGTTTTTAACGACAAGTCCAAGTGAATGTCAATGGCAGCAATAAGTTAACAAGCGTTCCTATCCTCCCACAGGCGGAACGGAGAGACAACACTCCTTGTAAGTACCTGTGATTCAACAGGATCGATGGCGCACATGCGACGCTCGATTCCGCCTTTCTTCTTCATGGCCTGCCGAGTGACCGCTGGAACTGCTCAAAAGCCATGTTCTGCTCTACTGTGGGACCCCGCGGGATCTCCGGAGACAAGGTCGCCCTGTCGATGAGGATGGTCGAGGCCTCGTGTGGGCGAGTCGACGAGGTGCCTGCGACCGGACCGGGTTCTTCGTCGATGGGGGATACCGAACGAGAGGGGATAAATTCGATGTCGACATCGCTGTCCGAGGAGATGCTGCCACCGGATTGCGCGCCGATGATTATGAAGCGGCCACCGCTGTGGGAGACGAGGTTCTCGTAGTAGAGTTGGAGGACTTCGCGGGTGCACTGGCAGGCGCGGATGATGAGCCAATCCCGAGGGAAAGAAGGTAGGGGCAGGGGGTTATGAGAGACGGACAGGCGGTCGTGGAGGAAAAGGGCTAACCGTCAGACGCCAGTCGATTGCTAAGAGGAATTCGCGCTCGAGGCGGCCGAGCTCGTGCGTCGTGATACCACCGATGCGGGCGTAGTAAGTGTTGGTGCAGAACGCGTCACAGAGGGTTTTGCTGGCGAGGGCGACGGCGGTGATGACGAATCGATGGCAGGTGAGGGACGAGATGGTGAAGACGGGCATGCGGGCGCAGATCTGGTCTATGTAGTGCATCACGATGAGCAAGCATGTTTTCTGTAAAGGAGAAGTTTGAGTATGAGTGATGGGCGAGCTCGAGGAAGACGTGACCGACTTCGATGCTCGTGAAGCGCACTATGCGGCGTAGGTAATCCAACATGTTTATGTTGGGGACAGACGCGGAGTGAAATCGAGTGATGCTCTGCCTAACCTGAAGTCAGACCAAAACGCCAAAATACTTAGAGAACATGAACCTACGGTGATAAAGGTATCCGGTCGTTAATTGACATCAGGCGTTCTAACATGAGCGCTATAAAGTCAAAAGTTCTCAGATATTAAACTTTCGAACATGGCAAAGAAAAAAAAGAGAAAAAAAAAGGCAAAACACACCCATAAGTTGACAGAGATGGTCTACGTCGGCGTCTTCATAGGCTGGTGGTAAGCCGACCCTGCCTTCAGATTCCATGCACCCATTGCACTATCTGTACCGACTGGCTTCGGCACTCGAATCAAAATACAACTTGAAGGCGAAAGCATTACGGTGACAGCTGCAAGCGTTCCTTTCAGAGGCTGCTGCCAAATATGCACAAATATGGACCAGCCTCTGGCGAGCGAGGACTGGGACAGCTGTACAGTTTCACGTCGGCCACTGAACCTTAAATTTCCCTGCTACCGCCGAGTGTATTGATATTTACTCTGCCACCGTTCAAAGCACCGACCCTCTCAAGACCATGGCCCCAAAAATCGTGCGTCATTTAGTAGGCACAAATGCATGTCTTGCTAACGCACCTGTTATCAGGATCCTAACGAAATCAAAATCATCCAATTGCGCGCGACAGGCGGTGAGGTCGGTGCTTCCTCCGCTCTGGCCCCAAAAATTGGCCCTCTTGGTCTGGTGCGTACGGTCCTCAGACTGGAACAACAACGCCGTCTTATTCCATAACAGTCGCCCAAGAAAGTCGGAGAAGATATTGCGAAGGCTACCACGGCATGGAAGGGTCTGCGGGTAACGGTTCAACTCACTATCCAGAACCGTCAGGCCCAGGTTTCGGTTGTCCCCTCTGCTTCTTCCCTGGTCATCCGTGCTCTCAAGGGTGAGTACTCTCGCTCTGCTCGCATAAATTGTACCTTTCGACAACTTCACCGCGCGATTCAGAGCCCCCACGGGACCGCAAAAAGGAGAAGAACATCAAGCACGCGGGCAACATCTCTCTTGACGAGATCTTCGAGATTGCGCGGACGATGAAGTCGAAGTCGCTGTCGAAGGACCTTGCGGGCGGTGTGAAGGAGATTTTGGGTACGGCGCAGAGCGTTGGGTGCACGGTCGATGGCCGACCCCCACATGACATTATCGAGGGGATCGATTCGGGGGAGGTTGAGGTGCCAGACGAGTAACTGTTTTCCGAGCTCTGTCTCGTACTGTTTTATTACTTTGCATGATACGTTTTCTCTGACACTAACCACGGGTGTGCGAACAAATTCTAAGTTGCTATGCGGTGCCTCTGCCCAAGAGGATCTGTGCATCGCTCAGATGGCATGAATCAAGGTGAAAATATGATCACGGGTTGACTAACATGATGGTCTTTGTGTGCGTGGAGGGCGAACTAATGATCTGAGTTTTCATAAATCTCATCCCATGATGACTCTGTTCGAAACACCAAAAATGTTATGTTAATTGTCATGCATACATCCATCGAATGAGATATTCAAAGCTTCTCCTTAGCAACATCGCCGTACGTGACCGCGTAAACCTTGGCCACACTCTCATCGTCCTTCATGATATCCCGATATATCGCGTTTCTTTTTTTTGCAAGCCTCCACGCCCTCGACAACTCGACCCTCGCCTTGCTTTCGTGCACCTTTCACTAGGGTTGCACAACGGGGGATGCGCACTTTTTTCATAGGCCTCGAAGATCGTGGCTAATACGGACGTGCTAAGGGATGTGCGGTTAGGGTTGTATTCGTCAAGAAGGCTGGTGAGCTTTTGGATGTCCTCAAATGCTTGGTTTGCGCCTTGGCCAAGGTGCTATGGAAAGATTTCATGTCAGCAAGAATTATGAGAGGGTATCGGCAGGACGTACAGGACTTGTAGGATGGGCCGCGTCTCCGAGAAGGACGACTCTGCCTTTATGCCATGTCTTTAGTTCCGGGCGGTCATAAAGGCCATACTGTAGAGCGGGTATGAGAAGACGTCCTGAGGCCAGAAGGTAAGTATCATAGTGACCTTGACGAGTTTGTTCGTAGTTTTCAACATCTGTCTTGGGCCGTTGTCCCAGTGGGAAGCGGCAGAGTTGTTTATGAAATCTTCCGCCGTCTCTGCACTCACAGTGCCCCATGTCTCTTTCAGCTCCTTTTCACGCGTCGTCACACTATGAGTGGGGTAAATACCAGGCAGGGTTTGAAGTGATATAACTTACGCCCAAGAAGTGTGAGTGTCAGATATGGGATAGGCGATCATATGGGCGGCATTGCCATAGTAGTTGGCGACTGTCGCATGAGCCTTGAGGACATCCGGAGTCGGCGAGAGGCCACCAGCCTAGAATGCATGTTTAATGAAGATGGACGTTCGCAGAGACAAAAAAAAAGGGATCCAAGCCCACCTGACAAAGCCCTGTAAAATCAGCCTTCTCTTTTCCAAACAATGCGATCCGAGTACCACTGTGCAGGCCATCGCAGCCAACGACAAAGGTGCCCGTAGCACTCTTCCCATTCTCAAATATGGCACGCACAGAGTCGTCGCTCTGCTCCAAAGACGTCAGCTGGTGTCCCCAGTTCACCTCGATGCCGTGTGATATCGCGGCATCGACAATCACACGGTGGAAAGCGACACGCTCTACAGCAAGCATCCCGAATCCATAACAGCTCGGGAGCCGATTCGGGATGTCGCTCTCGCCGAGGACACCCAAGTCTTCGGGGAGCGTCGAGTATTGCAACATGCGCTCAATGGACTTTCCGGGGATGGTAGAGACGAAGCCTGGGATCTGAGAAAGCACGCGGAGGCCATTGGGTTGCAATCTGTCAAACAAATACAACGTTGAGCATCAACGCTCGAAGATAAATCTGAGAAATATACATCATGCTAAGACCGGCTTGTTCAACGCCATCCAGTCTCTCGAAGATGACCGGCTCATAACCTCTAAGCTTCAGGAATATAGCAAGGATAGGACCTGCAATTCCAGCCCCTACAACGATGACCTTGGTGGACGCCATTCAATCAAGTTCTTGACTTCGCTACGATTGACGCACAGCGAATTCGAGGGCAATATGGATGGCCCTTGGTCTGAACCATGCTGGCAATGACGAGCGCTATATACACAATCGTCATCACCTGTTCCGGAAATTAGAATGCCTGGTTCAGCAGTTGTTTAGTCTCGGCTCCATTTCTGCAGTACACCAAGTCAAGTTTGCGAGGCCGAGAACTCGACGGCTTTCGCTGCAAGTGAGTCGGTTCCAGTCATGACCCGAATGGTGATTCCGAGAGACGCCTACCGCGCTCGATGGTTTTGATACCTGCGCAAAAATACATGGTGAGACATGTTGGGTGAAAGGAGAAGCTGAAATGCCGCAAACCAGCAACAAACCAGTGCTGGAACTCCGATCAACTTACAGTGTTGACGTTACGTCCCGAGCTTGAAGGAGCTTCTCAGAAGTTACCAGCTTAGTAGCAAGGCCTACTATAGCACCATGAGCAATGTATAGTTGTGTTGTCCCAGCGGCTGCACGCTGGGAAGATACTATGTATGTTACAAAAATGTGCGTAGTGAACATAACTACAGTCCGGTTTAATGAATCCTTGGCCTACCAAAATCCTAGTACTTAGCTCCGGATAGAAAAAACGTGATGTCAAAATCAACTCAGCCCTGCCGAATTAAATAAATAAGTACGGGCATTGGTATCCCCAAAGACTTGTCCGATTGAAACATGAAAACGAAGGTCAGAAGTCCAGCACCGCCCAATCCGCCGTAATAAAATGTCCCCGATGATAACAGAAATAAATATAATGGATCAAAGAATAAAAAAAGCTCTGCGCCAGCACTGTTGGGTATTTTAAGGCCGTCTTGTGACCGGATATCACTTTTATCTGCCAGCGGTCGCCTCAGTACAAGGAACACTGGAAATCCATTTTCCTCAACATGCGTCGCATTCATAACCAAACACACTTACTTCTCCTTGGATATCTGGAGTGGCTTTGTTGCGTTCCAGCCCCAGACTTCACTGATCCACTGCGCCATGTCCACTTTGTATTTCATGACTCTGACGATCCATGGATGCGTTAACATAACTTTTGGTGAGGGGCGTACGGTAGGATTGACCGTCAAGCTGCAAGGCGTTCACAAACTATGGTCATGGAGCGATCTCATCGGTGAATGTGTATGCACTTACGACACTTTGACAAAGTCTTTCATGGCGTCACTCCAGTGTGTACTGAACTCATCTTCGAGGCGAGGGGGCTAGATGCAAGATGAGGTTCAGAAGCACTGATAAGATGTGAAAGCTAAGACAAGAAAATACCTCGCTCCGACTGATATGGATCATGAGGTCGATGGGTGGGAGGTCCTTTGGGAAGGGGAATCGGTTTTGCACCAATTCTAGAATAGACAGACCGGCTGACCACACATCGGCACGGATAGAATATTCATGGCCCTGGATGCGTTCGGGCTGCAGGCACAGTGGTCTCAAAACCTGTATGGTAATTCCTCTCCAGAAAGGGAAACTACTCACAGCCATATAGCAGGCGGTTCCGGTATACGTGTCTGCCTGAGATTTCACAAGCTCCCCAGATACGCCGAAATCGCAAAGCTTCACGATCCCCTGCTTGGAAATCAAGATATTGGAAGGTTTGATATCCCGATGGATCAGGTGCTTCGCGTGAAGATAAGCAAGGCCTTGTAGAACCTGGATCTCAATGTTAGAAACATAAAAACACCGGGTCACACAGTGCCACGCACACCCTCAGCTAGACGCCCTGCAACCTTCTCGCCGACCCGCCCTTTGCGCCTCTTGATGCGTTCCCCAACAGCTTCTAGACTCCTCCCCTCGCACAATTCCATGACGACTTTGACTTCGCTGGACGAAGGCGACATGTAAGCGCCGAAGAAATGGGTAATATTCGGGTGCGAAATGGTCGTGATCATAGTGAGTTCTCGGACGAGCTGCTTCATTGGCGCCTCGCGCGTCGTGATCGTCTTCCTAGCCATTATCCTACCTGTTCGAGTATCCCTCACTTCGTGCACGGTTCCGCCGACGCCTTCACCCAGATGTTGTAATGGCTCGAAAACGTCATCCGACCATTCTTTGTAGGGATATGGCTCGGGCTTGTCCCCGCTAGAAATAGAAGACGTTACAGACTCGGGCCGGGCTCCAATGTCGATTATAGCCCGACGTAAATCTGCGATCGACATTTGTTTACATTTTGAGCGGAAATTGAGAGGGCGGATGGTCTTGATGCCGTCGTGAATAGGAAGAGATGGTGGAAAACAGTATTGTCCGAGGCCGTAGTCGTCGTCTGATGAATCGCTGCGCGACTGAGCGCCAGAACTGTTGGTTGAGAGGCTGATTTTCAAAGATGGTTTGGAAGGACTAGATTTGGGAGTAAGGGAACGGGATGATGGAGTCCAATTCAAAGGAGTGGAAGGTCTAACCAATGCACCCGTCTGTGCATCGGATGGAAGGGGGGTGGGAGCAAACGGTAGCAATGGCCTCGATGTCGAACGATGGATGACACGAGGACTGGCGGGATATGCGAACGACGGTTGCATGAGACGGACTAGGGATAGAGGTGTGGAGAGAAAGAGACTTATGAAGTTCCTCCGCCACCAGCATGATGATGATCATCGTCCCCATCGTCTCACGTTATCATGGGCAGCCCCGAAAAGTGTTTGACGCCCAGACTGAACAGGCTTTTTGCAGTGTTGCTATGCACACCCATTTCTGCGTCATTGACTCGAAACAGGGCACCATAATATCTTGTCGATGACAGCCTGGGTGTGAGATGCAATTTCCGTCGGGTGGTCCTTAAAGAGGAACCGTCTCGTCGAGGGACGCCACCGTGGAAGATTCGAACCAGCGAATGGCCTGTCAGACGCAGCCGAGGCGCTGAAGCCGTGATGAAGAATGCTGCCGACCGCAGAGCGGCATTCTACTGAACTTGATGTTTTGTCATGATATCAGTAGCTGTCTCTCGGAACAGAGTGAACCATTACTAGACCTTCCAAATTGGGAATCAAATTTCTGTTCGGACCTCCAAGTCTCTAAGTCCCCAGTGATTTGATATCATCCGAACGCGCTATAAAGAAACGGAACATGATTGGCATCGCCGTCAGTATTAACATCTGCGAAGTGAACCGTTACAGTCATCGACCACTCCTTTAGATATGACCGTTCCTTTAGACACTTTCGTAGTTGCTCGAAATCATTCGACAACCTACAATCTTGGCAATATTTTGGTGCAGACAGATGAATACAGCTTTGTTCATACCTTGTTTTTGGCGGAACCCGTGTTTTTGCGAGCAGCAGCAAAAATTTCGATTTTGATGTCTAAAGGACCGGTTGATTACTGTGGCCAAAAAGCTGCGAAATGCACAATTAGCCCGGACTGACCTCGCTCTGACAGTAGAGCATGTTCAAATGCACCAATATGCCGGTATGATACAAGGGGGAAAATGCAACAACGATGCCGCTGAAGTGGTAAATGTAACTCAGTACAGTTCGTGGAAGGTCGAAACAGGCGTGTGCCGGCCTCTTACTCCTTTGGTTGTAAATCAGTAACTTACAAACATTAAACATGGGTGCATCTGAGTTCTGTCTTGTACCTTCAAGGTCTAAACGTCTACAGCTTGAAGCGTGGACTCAATTATCTGGATCGTCTCCTCCACAATACTCGAGCACGTCGAATCCTATGACATTGATTGGCCAAGTACGCTATATATAGGGACGTTGGGCGGCATAGGATTCCGCAAGTCCGCGGACCTTGGGTGATCGAAAGGAAAGAAAACAGGTCTGCCAGTGACTTTATGCAACGTCATATATCGGCAAAGTCGAGGTGAGATCACCTCGATGCCGCTCCCACTTGCTAATTTCTGCATCCCTTACCCGTCCATTCCGCATGTAGGCACAGACTGGCCGGCTTGAGCCTGGAGACCAAAGTGACGGTCGAAAGCCTTTGTTACGGCATCGTCGTCCTTCATGCTACTGCGCATATTGTTTTCTATGTCTTCCGATATGCGGCTTCCCCGCTGCTTCCTAATACCTATGGTGAGCGCAGAGGGGTGTGGAAGATAAACACATTCATAGTTCACGAATACTTGCTCCGTAAGTGCCGTGCTGGGTGGCCTGTGGTCAAGATCATGTTGGACTAGGAAGGCGAGAGGTTGCAAGACGTCCTCAAAGCCTTGGTTTGCGCCGTAACTCGGGTGCTGGAATGTGAACCTTTGAGATCAGATGGTTCGATGATCTGAGCGAATACGGGACTTGAGGTGAGCGGCATTGCCTATGTAGAAGGCTTACCGTGCCTTTATGCCACAGGTTGAGTTCAGGGCAATCATAGAGACCATACTGAGACACTCAAGATTAGCTAGAGACTCATCGTGGTTGAAATTTGTCTCGGCGGTCTTGATCAACTGTCCCGCACATTGATCCCATTCAGACACAGGCGTCTTCTTAGAATTCTGCAGCATCTGTTGATCCGCAGCTCGCCATTTTTTTTCTTTGGTTCTGATTCTTGAGGAAGAATACTACAGATCATGTATCAACAGGGGTACAAGGCACAGTAGCTTAAAATGAAACGTACGCAAAGGCGAGAAGCTCGACCGTAAAAGTTTGGAGCACGCGTGGTATATCAGAGAGCACTGTGACCTAGTCAGCAAGACAGTTCACCAGTTCACAGCACCCAGATGCGAAACAAACCTGTGACAACCCAGTAAAGTTGGGGGTCTCGTCTCCGAATAAAGCGATCTTCATTCGCTGTGAAGTCCATCATGCATCACAGCCCACGGCCAAGCTTCCGATGGCGCTCCAGCAGGCTCCAGCGGTACCAATCTTCGTCGCTTTATTCTATAGACACCGGCCGATGTCCCCGCTCTATCTCAATCCCTCCTTTCCGCCTCGGCGACAATGACGCGGCGATAACTGCCCTTGGTCACTGCGATCATCCCGGCTTCGAAGAATTCTAGCAGACGAGCGGTGCTCAACGTTGCCACTTAAGAATTCCGAGTCCTCAGCCAGCGTAGAGTAAGATCGAAGCCGCTCGATTGCTCTACCAAGGATGGTCGGCACGAATCCTGGAATCAGAGATAAGACATTGGTCTGCAGCCTGAACTCACGCCGGCGCATCAGTGAAGGTTTGATAAGGTGAACTCATGGCAAAAAAAGCTCATAGCATCATCTTTTATATGCAATCCACACGAGACAAGGACACGCCTGATGCGTCGACGCGACATGACGGCAATACCTGGAGTAGCACGAAGGTCGAGCTCTAATTGCTTCGTGTCTGTAAAAACAAAACAAAAAGATTGCAGAGTGATTGTGTATCAGCTACACACACCGGTCGGGATGCATCATAACTATCTTCGCACTGTTGACTCAGGCAAAACGGGATTTGCCTCAGCCAACTCTGAATAACTGCGTCAAAGACAATCACATTATTGCTGCTTCAACTAATACATATGCAACGCAAAATCTGTGGACCCGATTAGACAAAGACGCGACAATGCGAAGGCACACTCACCATACAGCAATGCACACCATCATCAAACCAAACACCTGACCTATCTGACACTAATGTAGGATATCCACCACCAAGCTTTTACTCGCCGTATCCCCATCCCTCCCTCCAAACCAGGAGAGCCTTGTTACTCCCCTAGGCTCTACTTTAGCCTCATAGTGCATGTGCCTTCTGGCAATGGTTAAGATGCCAAGAATGTGGGTTGCCCGCCTCCTCACTCGCAGTTTTACCTGGCAACATTCCATTGCCAGAAGGTGCATGCACTGCGAGTGTAAAGTAGAACCTAGGGGCATAATAGGGCTCTCCTGGTTTGGAGGGAGGGATGGGGATACAGTGAGTAACAGCTTGGTGGTGAGTAACCTACCTTAGTGCGGAGCTCAAAGTTGGCACTTACGCTGCAAGTGACGGCCGCATATGAGTCCCGCTTACGAGCTCGGATGCGCCCGTGTGATCTTATGTAATGTCACGCCCGGACGAGAGCGTACTCAATGCGCGCATAGTTGTGCTTTGTGAGCTTTTTTGGTCGAAGGCTGTGCAGGTGCCGTTTCGACACAATTGGGCTTGGCAATCCTGGTTGCCTTGCGTCTGCCGCCCATTACAGATTAAATAAGAAAGGAGCCAAGAGACGTAGATGGTGGTGGTTGAAATCAAAGACAACGCGATGCGACGCGACACGACACGGCAGGCCCCGTGAAGCTCCTAGACAGTATTCGACTGCCATGAGATGATAATTCGCGAGCGAATAAAATCGAGTAGATGGATCGGCGCCAAAAAGATCTGGCCTACTCTATAGTTGAATCAGTTTGATTGTCGCAATGTTAATTGGTAAGGACTGACTCGCAGGGCCGGAATCACTTTCTCGCGGTAGTCGTTTTCAGCACCATCTCTCCCTATTTTGTCTGCTCCCTTCACGTCAGGGAGAGTAGTTAATGGAGATTTCAAGGCGACAGACCTACCACAGAAGTCCCTTTCAGCTCCTCAAGATCACTCTCACTCCAGAACATAGGCGTATCAAATGCTGTCGGCAGAGAGGCTAAGGAAGATAACCACACACGCATGAAACTCACATACGCGCATGATCAGTGATGTACATACCCAAATATTCGGACCACTTCGAGGAACTTCCTTGGGCCTCTTCCCACATCATACAAAGCATCAGTCCCGCCCATCCCGTGTGGAGATTGTATTTCTGCCACTCTGAGTGTCCGAAGAGTTCTGGCAGAGTACATGTATGGGTGGAGAGCGTGAGATCCCGAGGTATAGTGAACAAAACATGCCCTTCCTATATCCAGCAGGTCAATATCTTGGGCTTCGGGGTGCATGTAGGTGCATGATCAGGGAGCAATGCAAAAATGGAGGAAGGTCGAGAGTCTGGTCGACCTACCGAAAGATCGCGGAGTGCGACAGCACCCCATCCTTGACCTTTAATGGAGCTGAAACCCATCGCAGAGTCGTCAAAGGCTCCCCCATGAGTCCTAAACCAGGATATTAAAGGATCCATTCCCATCGAATAGTAAGGACACAGACAGAAGAGGCGCACTCGGGTCTCTCAAACCTTACTCCAAATTGCAAGAAATTCCCAAAAATTGGACTGGGCAAAAATCCGAAGCACGTGGATCATGTGATGGACGCGTTCACGACAGGCGCGGCAACTCCGCCATTCCGAGGGTTTTCCGGAACGGGCACGGTCGACCGTTCGCGACCGTCTGCGACCGTTTCGACCGTTGCGCGCGCGCACGTGACCTGCCTTTTCCGGATTCCACCCCAAGGCGCGGGTTCGACAAGGGCCAACCCTAGCGTAGGGGTTCGCACCGCGGGCGCTTTCGCTTGCTTTTCCTTCGCTAGGTCGTTTCCCGCTCTTGCGGCGCGAGGGGGCGGCGAAACGGAGCCATGGTATTGTACACAAGTCATCAACCGAGAACTAAGCTACTGATCTACTAATCTACATGTGACAGGTGTGAAATCGGAGGCAAAAAAAAAATGAACGACGAACAACGCGGCAACAGCGCCCAACAAGACAGCCCTCAAGCCGCCGCGCCCGAGCCCTGCGAGCCTGAAAGGCAGTCGACGCGCAGGCACCTCTTGCCCTCGTGCTCTACGATGAGCTCGGGAATCGGGGGGCTCATCGTCAGGCTGTCGTACAGCCTGAATAGGACGGTGCCTTCGGGAGAGACCACGGTGCGCCGCATGAGCAGTTTCGTGAAGGCCTCGTCCTCCATCGTCACGTCCTTGCCGTTGTCGCCGGCGATGACGATGCGCTCATACATCTCACGCACGGTGAGCAGGAAGGCGGTGGGGTGGAAATGCGACCCGCCTGTGAAGATCCCCAACGGCTGCGGCCAGTCAGGAAGCTCGTCGGTGGGGTCCTTCGGCCTGACACCATCTGAGCAGTGCTTCTTCTTGTGGTTGGCCGCGGAACCAGCACTGCCCGAGTACTTGACCGTGCGGCACCGGCTGCACGTCTGGGGCTTCCGCTGTTGCCAGAAGGTGCGTCGTCAGTGGTGTGAAAATAACAGCATGAGAACGCGAGATGGTACCGTACCGCCTTCCGCGCCGTGCTCGCGTCCGCGTCGACTCCCGTTTCAAGCTTGACGAGAGAGACGGCGGCACAATGCCGCTTCCAAAACGAGTCCGAGCCCTTGCGTGCTGAAGGGGGATCGGGTTAGCATCGGAACGAAGGTGAGTACACGAAGAGAAAACCTACACGAGTAGTTGCCGGTGCTGATCTTCTCGACGACAGTCGCCTCGACTTCGCTCAGCTTATCGAGAAGCGCACGCGGGTTCTTCTTGATGGTCGGGACGCCCTTCGCGTCATTCCGTGCTTGAAGCCGCGTGTTGTAAGTGTCCGTTGCAGCCACCCACTTTCGCGAGTTCATCCCGAACGATGCCCACTTCTCTTCGAGGCGCATGTCCATGAAGAGGAAGAATTCGTCGCCTGACGAGATTGCCAGTGCGCGCGCGTCGATGCCCGTGCAAACGGCGAAAAGACGCTGTGAACGCGAAATGCCGGTCAAGTCGGGAAGGGGCAGAGCTGCAGAGAGAGCTTGGGTGGAGGATTGGGGGGGAGCGGCGGCATTTTCGCCGAGAGTGGCCACCGTGGCACCTGTCGATACCTTCGTAGCTGCAATAGAAACTTTTGCACCAGGGGCGGCGGCTCTGTGGCTCTTGAAGAATGCCTGGATGGATGTTTGGCCCTAGATCGGAGGTTCGCAAGGAGCACAGGGAGCTGGTAGTGCCTGCAGCGAGCAACGCGACACGTAGTTGCCGGTGTGTGAGCGCATTGAGCCACGGCATCTGACTGGTGCTCACCGTGATTGCACCTTCATCGACACGGCCCTGAGGTGCGCGAGCCCGTTTTTGCACAGGCTGCTCGGCGCCGTCTGCATTGCCCGGCGAAAATGCGGCTTTGCGCTTTGATGAGGGTGCGAACACGCTGGGAGGGGTGTGGTGCGTCAGGCTGCCAGCGGCAACAGCGGCGCTGTCGAGCGCGGGCACGCTGCTCTTGCTGGCATGCTGATCTATTGAATCCTGCATGTGCCGTGTGATGGGGACACTGTTGAGCGGGACAGAAAAGTCAGACTCACCAGAATGACTATGCCGTCTGCATCCCCGTGCTCCCCTCCCAGCTCCAGCACCACATCGCCAGATTGCAGCTCATCCTTCAGCACGAGCACATCGGACTGAGCCTGAGCTGACACCGCCGGCATGGTGTACAAGGGAGTTGATGCTGACGTAGCATTCGGGTGACCCGACATTGATGCGCCATTGATGCCGGCCCGTTCTTTGATGAATGGCCCCGGATCTATCAGTTGGTCGGGGAAGGCAGTGGCTTGCGGCATCGACAGGAGCGCAGGATCAATCCGCATGGCCTTCAAGATTGCCGCTGGCTCGAGCTCATCCTCAGCCCTCTCCAGTAAGTCCACCCCATCGTTCTCCTCACCCTTGATCTGCAAAAGACCACCGAATGTCGTGGTGTAGTCAGATCGAACAAGGCCAAAGGTCTCTTCACCCAAGACCGTGCAAAGCTGTGAGCGGAGCGGTAGGACGGTACAGTTGGCGCCGTGAGCATGCCTACTGTCCTCCATCAATGAGTTCCAGAGCCCAACGATGCGATTGACGAGCCGAATGTGGTGCGAACCATGAGTTGAGGTAAGAAAGGGAGTGGGAGTGGAGGAAATGGCAATGCGTAGGTTGCGACGAAGGACAAAGTCATGCCCGAGTGTGGTGAACATCTCGAGGCTGCTCGCAAAGGAACGCATGATGGAGTTCCAGCCCTTGTGCGAGCCTTCAATACGGCTGCCATCCGAGGTGATGTCTTCACGGGGACGGGCCAAGCAGCCCTTCTTGACATGCGAGAGTTGGTCAGCGTGCACCTGGAAAAGAAAGGTGAGCATTCTGCTGCTACGAAGTTCGAAAAGGCTTCAACACGACGCACACTCGAGGCGGCTGCAGACCAGACCCCTCCGTGTTGTGACCATTTCTCATACATGAGCTGCAGCCGCAACTCCTGATCATCTTTGCTCTGGTACTCCGCGTTCTTGCCAGCGACCGCCCGACTCTTCAAGATCGCATCGACGACATCTTTTGCGACGGCGCCACGACACGGATTCTTAGTTCCGTTGACAACGGCAGCAAGGTATCTGCATTGGTGAGATCAGTACCATAATGCCGTCCTCTGTTGTAATGTGTAGATATTCCATACCTCATCAGAAAATGATACACATCGAGTAGGATGCATGCGCCGGGTAGTATTCTCGAAATCGCGCTGCGAACATGGCAGCAATTGTCGACTACTACCATTTCGGGCAGCGAGACCTCAAGATTGGCATATCGGTGCTTCAATCCTTGGAGCATTTCCTCGATCTCGGTATTAGCCTGGCTTTGACACAACCTCTGCTTCATCTCAGCAAGCAGTGTCTTCGAGAATGGGATGAATTGTACGTACCCAAGCCAAAATCTCATTCTTCTCGTTGATCACACTCAGGATTCCACCGTTCATCAGCTTCGTGCGCTCCTTCTTGCCGTTGACGACTGTTGCCTTTCCCGCTGACTTGAACGTGTTGTCAAGAGATAGACAGATGCCTAGGACAGGTAAGTTTGTACCTGTTTCCTTGTGCTGTGAGCGCGAACGTACCTGATAATGTCCGTAAGTACTCTCCTGACTCTGCTTTCCTCGTCCGCTCGCTGAACTCCAAGAAGACATCCGTGATGAAGTCATCTGTGATTGGGACGTCGGCGTAGCCTGCATCGGCGCGCGGCCCAGAAAACTCTTCAAGCGGGCAAGGCTTAAACATGGAGGCTGGACGGCTTTCGAAACTGTTCAGGTATTCCAGTACGAGCTGCTGATATTCGAGTAAGTGGAGCTCTGCAGCCAATAGCATCAGCTCCAGATTTCACAGATAAGCACAGATATTGACCTACGTTTTATGTTCTCTGCCAGGCCGGACGAAGTCATCGAAGGGCGCAGCTCGATGATCAGATCAAAGAGCTCTCGAGTCAGACCGGAGCGCGCAAAGAAGATAGGGATATTCCCTAATGCAAATGCATGACAACGCCGGGCCGTGAGTACTTCTTTGAGCATTAACAAACCGATGGACGTTGAATACATACGTGGCAGTTCCCAGAACTCCCACCTCTTCCAGAAGACAGGGTTCATTGTCGCGAAACAATACTGACCGTCTCCGTTACCCCCATGCTTCCCATAGAGCTGCTCGCATGGCTTGCAACGCAGCTGGAACCTGAGTGCACCTTCCTCCCTACGGATGCCATGAAGCTCACGGTGTCCCGTTGCTGTTCATCCGTCCCAGCGGACATCTTCAGATCCACACTGAGGGCACTTGGTGAGTTTCGGATAGTAGAAAGGATGAATGATGTTGAGGGGCTTGAGGTAGGCTGTCTCGGGCTTGATCGTCGGCACAGACTGACGCTTTTGAAGGTGCAGGTATGTCGGCGGCACAAAACGTGGTCCGAAGATTGGGATATCACCTTTCAGACTAGGCGGAAGCGTTCCCTTCTTGCTGTTGGCATGAACCTTCGTCCTCTCATAGGCAAAATTCACGTATTCGACAACATGGGCCTCCCATTCTAACTGAGCAGGTGAATGCGACTGCGTCATGCGGTTGTTGGTCCAGGTAGTGATTCGCTTCGACACCTGGGGTGAGTCGCACATGCATCAATGGGTGCAGTTGTGCCAGTGTTATTACTGAACTAATCACATACCGCTAGGTTCCACGCCTTCTCGAACTCGTTCCGCTGACTCGAAGGTAAGGAATTCTTGAGGATTGTCCGGACGACTGAGGGCTCAAAAACACAGGACATTATCGCAGAGGAACTGGTCGACTCAGATGGAGGAAAGGGGCATGTCCGATTCGAGCCCCTTTTATCACTTACGCTGAGTGTCGGCCGGAAGCAAATGAATAGTGCACGCAAGGCACCGCGCATACATAAAACAACTCGGCTCGCACATCGGGCGCTGCAATTTTGGTGACTTCACCGTCCATCTTTTCACGTTCTGACAGTTCTTGCTGACTGGCTTTTTAGGTCAGATATCCGCTGGTTGATTATTATCAAATGGTTACTACAACTACAGTACTGCCAGTACTTCCCACAACCCAACCGAGACGCATGATGAGAACAAGCAGGCTTTGAGGATGGGCAGATGCAGAGGCAGATAGGTTGGTTGGGATTGTATACGCAAATTGAACAATATGATCGGGGCGATTCTCAAGCGGTTAGACGAGTCTCGCAAGTCGTTCGAATTCAGCACATGTCAGCCGTAAGTAATACAGTTCAAAAGCCGGTGTAAGCGAGTCCGAAAAAAATAAGATGCTATAGCTACAGTGACACTGAAATTCTGGAAACAGAAGGAGAAATAATCAAAGAACGTACATTGCTAGCATTCTAGCTATGACAACTCCTCGACCATCATCTGTTGGTCCATTCCACAGAATAAAGCGGACACGAACGGGCTGTCCAAATGGGACACTCTGCAGTGTCCTTGGTGGACAATGCTCCCCGCGTGAATTAAAGACTGGGAGTTGCTCCGCACGAGAAGACTAAGAGTCAGGGTTTCAGATTCAGCAATCATACACAGTGGGAAAAAACAAGACAACGTACGTTAGAGTAGGCAGCATGCAGTGCCCACGAAACCTGGAGATATTCCCGTCTGTAAAATGGGCCCCCTTCACTCGAAAATAGCTCGGAGGTGTGCGGTGTGCCTTCAATGCCTCTGACAAGGTGCTGCAAGCGGCGTAGCATCTGCTGCCATTCTGCGAACCTTTCGTCCATAGGAGCTTCGAGCCAGCATGATGCGATTGGATTGCCGTCCATGCCTGAGTCGAGCTGCTCGGTGTTTCCGCAAGTCGTTAGAAAGCATTCATTAGCCCGAATGCAGCCGACGACTTCGAAGATGGCCGCAAAATGTGCGACCGAGATGCCACATAGCATGGTCGTAGGGCGGTGTTCACAAAAGAGGTACCAGTTTGCCGACATGGGGAAGAATGATGAGTCGACAAGCCTGGTGTGCGAATGACAGATTGTAAAGTATTCTGAAATGCGACACTCGTCGTGGTCAGCATACATGGTGGACGAGGCCTAAGCAACCTTTCTAAACCCCTATGACTGTTGCAGCTTGCTTACCTGGGTCCTGCACACCCAAGTCCATCTCAATCGACAATGAATCTTTCAGAGATCTTTCAACCAATCGACTGTGCCGTGGATTTGGCACGAAGCGACGACCCTACATGTTGGCCAGGACAGCGCCCACTGAGAAGCGAGTGCACATTATTTTTTTTTGTTTGATTGATGTGACACTATTTACAGTTGCATAGCACCGCAGTGACCGGACCTCCCTTGGGGGTCTCCGGATGCACCACAGAGACCTCCCTTGGCTCCTGTTTCGGCCGCCTGCGGCGCCGAGGTCCCTTGCAATGACCATATTTTCTGGAACCTGCTGTATATTTATAGTACAATACTTGCAAGTGACCTGCTGTCGACCCATCAGCTGCAGGTCTCTGAGACAAGCTTGACTCAACTTGGTCTTTGGTTTGCGGGGGTGTATGATGGATAAAGCTAAAGTTAGACCCTAGTTTGTCTGCAATCAGTGGAGAGTTAATTTTAGGTACATGTGCATGGGAGTATGGATGCCCCGTCGGGCAGGTGTAATTTTAGGCACCACGGAAATTCCGACGCTCACCAACCCTTTTTTCTCTCCCCTAGCAGCTGGAGTGAGTGAGCCTCCATGATGGGATGAGGATGCCTGAGGTACCTGCTATTAGTTGGTATGTACTCACACCCACCGTTCACCGCGTCCCCGAACAAGTAAAGAAACTACGAGAAGGATCATTTCCGCAATGAGAGCTGCGTGAGTAATTATGAGGATAGGCAGGGATAGGCGCAACTTTTGTTCGGTAGAGTGGAGGAGCGGCCGAGCGCAGCATCCTGAACCTGTGCAGATCCGCAGGATTATTGCGACCGGCAGCCGAATCA